>RJWT010013977.1:0-21398 GCA_004365215.1 Cuniculus paca
GGGGAAGGAAGAGACGTCAAGGGTGGGGAAGGAAGGGACATCAAGCAGGGGGAAGGAAGAGACGTCAAGATGGGAGAAGGAAGAGACGTCAAGAGGGGAAAGGAAGAGATATCAAGGGTGGGGAAGGAAGGGACGTCAAGATGGGAGAAGGAAGAGACAACAATGGCAGGGAAGGAAGAGACGTCAAGGGTGGGGAAGGACATGCCATCCGTCTCCAGCGCACTGTGCAACACACTTCCTAAACAGAGGGAAATACAGATATTTTCCTTGCAAACCTAGAGTGTATGATCCATAACTTTTAAGATTTTGTTAGAATTGAGCTTCTCCTTTTAAACAATTAAAAGAAATAGAACTATATGCTTGGATTTCTATTCAAAATTTCATGAAAAAAAAAAAGGATTTAAGAATATCAGACTCTAATCCCAAGTGGATATGAAAATGGTACGAACACCCTTTTCAGTTACAAACCACTTACCCTATGAGAATTGAATTTTCTCTCTTCTTTAACAAATACATGAAAAACTTAAAAATTGTATATATTAGTTGGGTGCCATGTATTGTTTCTATGCATTTAAACATTACAAGATGATTAAGTCAGGCTACACATTAATCTCTTCAAAATTTGTCATTTTTCCATAAGAACTTTCAAGATTCTTTCCTCTGGCTTTTGGATGTGTGCTACATTTCTGCTTATGTGGTCATCGTACAGTGCAACAGCACACTAGAACTTCCTGCTCCATTCAACAGTAACTCTCCCGACCTCTCTCCCCACCCTCCTCTTCCTGTCCTCTGGTAATCTCACCCTACTCTCAACTTTTATGAGATCAACTTTTTTAGATTCTGCATATGACTGAAATCACATGGTCTTTGTCTTTCTGCACCTGGCGCGTTTCACCAACCATAATAATCTTCAGTTACATCTGTGTTGATGCAAAGGACAGGATTTCATTTTTATGACTGTATAATATTGCACTATGTACATGTACCATATTTTCTTTGTCACTTGATGGGTACCAGAAAGTTTCCATTTCTGGCTAGTATAAACGTGCTGCAGTGACTGTAGGAGTGCAGGTATCTCTTTGGTAGACTGATTTATTTCCTTGGATCGATAGCCAGTAGTGGGATTGCTGGCTCACAGAGTGATTCTAAGTTTTACATTTTTGAGGAACTCCCACACTGCTTTCCATACTGGCTGAACCAATTTACATTTCCACCAACAGCAGACAAGGGTAAGCAACCTAATTTTGATATTCCTATTACATAATTAATGTTGTTATGATGAAGACAGAGGTAGGAAAACCCTAGCAGGAAAAAGTTTCAGATTCTTTTCAGTTTTACCCACTGGAGGAGACAGATTTCTAATAGGAGACAGATTTTCAATAGAGTATTTACTATGATCCATTCAAAAAACATAGTCATTTGTAACATTAGGTAGGAGGCTTTTTTCATGGTATATCTCTTCTGCAACTGGTCAACAAGGGAAGGCAGCACAGGCTTCTCTTCAGAAGAGATTCCTGTGAAAACACAGTACTAGTTTAACATCAAGAGTGTTCTCAGTAGAGACTCATTCTGTGACAGATGGCTCTTTGGCAAAGAAAAGGAGGAAAAGACAGCAGCATCCTGTGAAAACAAAAATAGAGCTTATCCAATTATAATGGAATGAAGAAAAAAGGTTTCACTTTATTTCAGACAGTGACTATGATAACCTTATGTCTTTCTGTGCCAGGTTGAACCAACACAGACCAAAGTTGGGCATAAATATAAACTTCTGGTGGGAAACATAAAACACAGAAAAGAAATACATTACTGATTCTCTGCTAAAATCTTCTACCTTCCTTTCCCTAGGTTTGTTAAAGTAGTATTATATCTGCTGCAATGGCTGTAATTATAAAATATGATTATATATAATAATATTATCAAGTCTAAACAGATGGTCCATAGAGACTGCCTTCCTAATTCTCTTAGTCATCATTTTATTAAATTAAAAAGTATATATATCACATTTCTTCACATGGTCTGCCTACTTATGATGCAATCATTATGACAAACATACTATGATTTGGAATTTAATTTGGTATAGCTATATTTAATACAGTGTAGATATTTTTAATTCGACAGGCATTAAACAATCAGGTTGGTATTTCAGGTGAGTAACCTGCTTGACTGTGGTGCGGTTCATTCACTTGTTTGTTTGTTGTTGTTTTGGCAGTACTGCACTGAAGACTGAACCCAGTACCTTTGCACTGAGCTACATCTCTGGCCTTTTTGAAAAACTTTTTATTTGAGACAGGGTCTTGCTGAGTCACTAAATTGCCCAGGTTGGGCTCAAGTTTATGATCCTCCTGCCTCAGGCTCACAGAGAGCTGAGATTATAGGCATGTGGAATCATGTCCTTGGGTTTAGACGTAAACAAGTTCAGGTCCAGAAAGATTTTAGTGTTCATGCAATTACTAGCATTTTTTATACACAGATTAGGAGTACCCAGTGACCCACTAATAGAAGAGGGTATATTTCTTTATCTACTATTCAAAACACTTTCCAGATACATGAAAGCCACCAATTTCCAAGAAGAAATAAGTACATTTTTAGAAATGGAACTTACTGTATTCCCTTTCATACTCATTGGCAATAGACTGCCATTTTGGAATGCAGCTTAAAATAAACTGAAAAGATATCTAACGGTAGACTGCCTGCTGTCAGCTAACGTCAATGTGGTAAACATTCTTGATAACCAAAGCCTCTTCCTAACTGCAACAGAACTTCTCCCCTAACACATCCTATACAACAGTAAAACGCACTCAAACACACACAAAACACAACAATGTTCTTGCCTCATCATTCCTTGTTATTTATTCTTTGTTGTTTGTGGTAAACACAAGTAATAACTTCCACTTTTTTAGCTGGGCCTGGTGGTGCATGCCTGTAATCCCAGCACTTGGGAGACTTAGACAGGAGAATCGTTGCGAATTCGAGATCAGCCTGGACTACAAAGTGAGCTCAAAGCCAGCCTGAATGGCATAGAGTGACCCTGTCTCAAAAATACAAGGGCCAGGGATTTAGCTCAGCGGTGTAAGCATTTGCCTGGCAAGCGTGAGGTCATGAGTTTGATCCCTGGTGCAGGAAAAAAAAACCAAAAAAAAAAACTTCCACTTTTAGAGAAATTGATATTTGTCAGACATGCATTAGTGTGTTGACTAAGCAAGACCAATGGATACTGGCCACTTTTCCTAATGTGATTTAGTTTAATTAGATTTAGTTTAATCTAATGACACCGAGTGATTTGATTCATACTATTTTTTCAGTCTTGGTTAACTTGTTAATCATGAGCAAATTTTATAGATAGTTGCCAGGAATTTAGTGAACTGGTATGTTAACCAAAAAAAAACTTTAAATATGGAAGCCTTTCCACCAGAATGTCTATTCCTGAAGAGTTGGAATCTTATGTCTTTTCACCTCCACCACAGTCTCTGTGCCTAGAATGGTGCTTCACACAAGGGAGGTGCCCAGAAAGATGTGCCGGATAAAATGAGTAAACCTGCTGCACAATGTGCAAACTCCTGAGAGCTGTAAATGTCATAGGAGCTCCTTGTTTCTTGCTCTGTAACAACACATTCTATGCATGGAAATCAGATGTACATTGGCTGAAGGAGGAGGCATTTAACTCAGAATAAGTCATTAAATGCTAGAGGGCTTCATCATGTTTAGATTTCAAAGTGCCATGCCTGTTCGTTCAGTTATTATCACTGAGGCCTGTCTGTGGTCTGCTGTGAAACATCACTAAACATTGAAGCCTCCAGATTTGCATCTATGGTGAACATCTACTTGGGAAGAAAAAAATATATTGTTGGACAATAGAGACATCTGCTGGTTAACATGACATGCTCTATCTTATGATATTGCATCAAGATAAACAAAACACGAGCTATAAGATTTAGAATGATATCAAACATGTGACATTGTTAAAATAACCTTCCACTTGAATAACAACAACCCCTAATATTTGTTTGTTTTGTTGCAGTGTTGTCCGTGTAGTGACACTCTGAGTTCTCCTGGAGATAGCAGCTGTTGCAGGACAGAAAACAGCTGGTTCCCGGCTCTTCTGATTTAAGACATTTCTAGATTAATATATTTCTCTTTGATACCAGCAAACAATGTAAGGTACTGTATCACACACTGACAAGCACAGCAAGAGCAGGCTGCCACATGGCTCCTGTCTCCAGATGCTTGCTGAGTGCCAGCTTGGAATAGCAGGGATGCTGTGTAGTCTTCAAGAAGACGGGAACTCTGTATGGAATGTGTGACTGTATGGATGAGCTTTGAAAACACGACATGAAATAAAATGTCAGTCTCAGAAAGACAAACACCATGATTCCACTTATATGAAATCTGAAATAGTCAAATTCATAAATTCAAGTAGAACAGAGGCTACCGCAGGTTGAGGAGTGGAGGAAATGGGGAGTTTCGCATCAACAGGTGAAGTTTCCAGCAAGATGAAAGCTCTAGAGATCTGCTGTGTAACATTCATATCTATACTCAACAGTAGTGTATAGTACATTTAAAAGTTAGCAAGAGGGGAAGAGTAAGTACTCTTACCACAATAAGACAAACTTTTAAAGATTGAGTTGACATTGGCAGGGGACTTAGGTAGTGTGTGTTCTCACCATTTTAATAAATATTATTGGGGAAAGAACAAGCCCCTCCCCCTCAGGAACCAGTGTCACGTGTGGGCCACCGCTGGAGTGAGGACAGTCAGACCCCAGCCTTTCCTCGTGAGCCAGCACCATTTGCACACTGTGGGGGGAGAGAACAAGCCCCCCTGGGAACCAGCGCTATGCGGCGGCTACCACTGAAGTGGGGACAGCCAGATCCCAGCCCCTTATGGCTTGCGGGCTAGCAAACAAGAATTACCCCCCACTCCTCCCCCACCCCAGCCTGTGGCGAAACACAGGCTGTAATGATAGTTATTGAGGTGAAATGCAATTGGATGCCTGTGTTTCACTGACCTTGCAGGTCCAGGGCTAGTGGTCTGATCATCTATTCAGAAGATAGCGGTACACAGCATGGCATCTAGCAGGGAATCTCCTTCTGTGACTGGTGGCCATTGCTGATTCCCTGTAATCTTGTTTTAAAGTCCTATATCATTTTCATTGTTTTGTTGGGTCGGGTTTTATTCTTTCATTTTGTTTATGTTATATCGAATGGCTTGAGCAGCTATTTCAAAGATAGCAAGATATATTATGGTAGCCATTTTAAATTTACTATTGTCTTGTTTTGAAGTCCTTTATTGCATACATTGTTTTGTTTTTATTGTTTCTATTCTATTCTGTTCTGTTTGATTTTTACTATGTCTGAAGGTATCTGCAGCTATTTTGAAGACAACAGGAGGCATTATGGTAACTACTGTAGATTTTGTAATGTTTTGAAGTCCTGTATCACTTACACTGGTTTGTTTTGATTGGTTTTATTCTGTTTTATTTTCCTTGGTTTTATCCTCTTTAAAATAAAATACTATTGGACTAGTTGCTTTCTACAAATATGCTTGTCTTGCACTAGCTATTCAAATGTCTTCTAGACTCCACCACCTACTATGGTGATTTCTCCTCTCCTTTCCAGATTCTGCTTAAATATCTTCTCAGGAAGGCCTGCTTTGAATAATCTACACAAAATATGCTTTTATAACATGGAAAATTTTACTCTCACTGGGTGAGAGTATCTGGAGCCTTAGATCTCCATTTCTCCAGGAGGTTATGGAGTGGGGGTGACCAAGCTGAGGGGTTAAAAGGAATGTGGAAGTGGAATGTGGTAAGAGTTCTGAGACGGCGAACCTAAGGCTTAGAGGAAAGCCAACAGAAAAGAATAAGACAGGACTCAGCCTGGAAGAGCATCGCACCCTGTAGAGCCTAAGAAGCATAGTTCATTAATTCTAGCTCAAGAATCTTTATCAGTTTGCAAGCTGAAGCTCTGGAAAACCTTGTGTCGTATACCCATCAGGTGGACAGTACCGGGACTGGCAGAAAGAAAACTAGTCCTTGGACTTTTCTTTTGCTTTGAAAACATATCTCTTTTTTTCTATATCATACCATCTTTCATATGATATCATCATGAAAAAATAGAACATGCTTCTCAGTATCTGAAACACTTTCATGTTAGTATAGCAACTTTTCATAAAAATAATTTCATCAACATTGAATCACTGATGAGGTTCGTGAAAATGTTTCTGAAAACCTTGAGTCCAACAGAGGTAATCATAACTAGCAAATGCAGCTCTATCTATGTACCTATGTACCTACCTACCTATTATGGTTTATATCTAGGAGTCCCTCCAAAGCCTCATGAACTCATATGTGGAATTTTTGGGAGGTGACTGGATCATGGAGGCATGATACTCATCACTGGATTATTCGACAGATGAGTTTATAGCTGAGTTGCTGTTAGGAGGTGTGATATGGTCAGAAGATTTGGGCCACTGGGGAGTGTGGCCAACAATGGTTTATCTTTGCCTTGCGACTCTTTTCCCCATCTTCCTCTCCTTTGCCCTTTCCCTCTCCCTGTCTCTCCTTCCTTACTTGCCACTACGCCAGGAACCAGTCCCCTTTGCCACGCCTCTCTGCCTTGCAATCTGCTGGGTATGGGACTGAAACTTTTATAAATCATGAGCCAAAATAAACCTCTCCTCCCTTAAATTGCAAATCTCAGGTATGGAAGTGAATAAGACACTATCTATAGAAGTATTTACCATGCTATAAATACTTTTATACTTTCTGTTTGGGATAGAAATATTTCTTATGCTTTTCCTACAAAACATTGAATCCTTAATTAGGTAATATATAAAACCTCATGCATTCCCTACATACATATTGATTGAGCAGTGAGACAGATATACATGCAGGGAGATGTTCTATGATTCAAATTGTGTTATGGGCCGTCTGTACATTTAATTATTCAAGACAGAGGTATAGAAATGTTACATTTACTTTTTAAATTATTGATACCTTTATATGTATTTTTAGTTTTCAGCTATAGTTCCTGGCTCATAATCCCTCCCAAGGAAGGCCATGAAACAGAACATCTGTTCACCAAGATGGACCATAGAAGCTCTCATCTTACCAAACTTTTGGTCTGGGAGCTGGTCATAAAGAAATTCTCTGACCAATCTTATGTCATAGCGAACAATAAGAGCCCCTATTTCAGGAGACCTACTTTGCGCCCATGAGCAACATGGGCTACACAGAGAGGCCAGGCAGGCCCTGCTGGTTTCCCACTGAGCCAATCAACTTTAGATCACACCTCACTTTGTCTAGTCACTTGTCTAAGTGGCTGTCCATGCTTCAGTTACACCTGTGCGAGGAGCCTCCATCAGAAGCCAAGGCAGCCTTCAGAGAGCTCCTGGACAGCAGGACATGTGCACATTCCTGGAGGATGGCATGCAAGTTTTATGCCCCTTCCTCCATGCCTTCCCTATGCATCTTTTCATCTGAAACTTGTAATATCCTTTAGAATAAGCCAGTAAACAGAAGGAAATGTTGCCCTGACTCCTGTAAGTCATTCATACAAGTTAATCAAACCACAGGACGTGGCTGTGAGAATCCCTAGTTACACTTGGTTGGCTGGAAGCATAGGTAAAACCACCTGGGACATATGCCTGGCATCTGACTATGAGTGGAGGATCTTTTCTTGGGGATCTGGGCCTATCTCAGGTAGAAAGCATCAAAACTGAACCAGACAACACCTAGTTGGCATCTGATCACTTGCTTGCTGGTGAAAAGCAATTCCCTCACGTATTGATTTTTCCATAGAATTATGCATTAAGCTAATATAAAAATATACTTGTTTTCTCTAAGTAAATACCAGCTGACCTTGGGGAATGGTAGTTATGAAAGTAACCCCTCAAAAGGGAAAATGTAATTATAAGGACAGGTGGGACTTTCGTTTGGGAATTATCAACAGAGTGCAGGCTTATCTAAGATTTTGCAGAAGTGCATGGCAGCCAAACTAATTTAGAGACCAATCTTATGCCATAGTGAAAAGCACCTACCTGGCTGTTTTATGAAAAATGTTGATAATGAGGAACCATTTTCTCATAAACGTGTCAGCCATTCTGCATACATAATTACTATTTCATGAGAGCTGCTCTTTGAGTGGTTTTGGTTTTCTGGTTCCGGGGTTTTAGTTTCCATTTTTAATGCTCACTATGCATATTAAGCTCTGTGAAAAATGTTGTCTACATTCATGTTAGCTTTCTGTCACTTTGACGAAATACCGGAGAAATTTAAAAGAGAAAAGGTTTACTCAGGTTCCTGGCTTCAGGCTATGGCTTGTTGGCTGCGTTGCTTCTGGGCTGTGGTGAGCAGAGCACCGTGGCAGGCAGGCATGGCAGAGCAAAGCAGCCACCACATGGCAGCCAGGAGGCAGCGAGGGAGCCAGAAAGGGGCACAGACAAGATCTGCCCTTCTAGGATAGCCTCTCTGACCTACCTCTGCTTAGGCCTCTGTCACCCCACAACAGTCCCCTGAACCCATCTGTGGAATCACTGGGCTAATAACCCAGCCAGAGCTCTTGAGATAAAATCTTTTTTCACAGTCCCATCTCTGAACACAACTGCAACACACGTCTTGTGAGGAACATTTCAGGCCCACATGTAACATGATTCTGCAGAGTAGATCTAATCACTCCTATTTTCCAAAAGTAAATAAAGCCTGGAGAAGTGAGGTAATGTACTCACCATTAAGTGCTGGAGCCAAGATTCACACTCAGGTTTGACTCCAACGTATATACAACAACTCTATTCCATCTCACACCTTTGCTAACATAAACACCACTTATGTAATATTAAAAACAGAATGACAGATGTCATAGATCCAAGAACTGCAGAAAGTACCACAAACTGACAATAAAGCTACTAACATGATAAAAACATGTTTTTGATAAACAATGTCCATTGTGTTAGTCACTTTCCCATCACAGGGACAAAATATCTGGCATCTACAATTTAAAGGTGAGGCTTAGCTTAGGGTTACAGTTTCCAGGGGTTGAGTCTGCTGCCTCCAAGGCGGAAATGGCATAGCACACTTAATGGCACCCAGCAAACAAGTTGGGGTGACAAGAATACATCTTTCAAGTCACACCTTTAGTGATCCATTCCCTACCACCAGGCTCCACTCCTAAATGTGAGACTTCTAGGTAACATTTTAGGTCTAAACAATAATATCCACCTTCCAGTTAAGACTCTGGATGGGCTTGGGATGTGGCTTAGTGATACAGCTCTTGCCTTTCATGCACAAGGCCATGGGTTTGATCCCCAGTACCAAACACACACACACACACAAACTGGAAACTGGCTGTAATCGTTTATTTTCAGTAGGCAAAGACTTTTCACTAAGTGTATTTTATGAGCTACAGCAGGGTAGTTCAGAGCACAGGCTTCTGCCACGTATTTGTTTCTATTCTTTTTGGTTCTTGTGTAAAATGGGATTCATCTATGGTTAACTGTAGCAATGCAGCAGGTGCTGTAAACACTAAATGAGTTTAATACCTATCAAGCATTCAACTGACCCATGACCCACAAGCCTCCGGAGAATGTGGGTACACATTCAAACCCAAGGGCCTATTTACTTCTTTCACTCCTTTTTAGGTTTACAGCAAAACAAGAGTAGGAAATAGAGAATTTCCAAATATCCTACTCCCTTCCACATGCAGTCTCCTCCACTATCAATGGCTCCCACCAGAGTGGTACACGTGGTGCCTTCACATCCAAGATTCAATAGCTCCCTTTTTCTTAGTGAGTACTGAATACAATGCCATTGTATTCATGTACCAGTTTACCCACTTACCTACTGAAATTTATCTTGATTGCTCTCAAGTTTTGGCAATTATGAAAAAAGCTGCTGCAAATATGGTGTACAAGTTTTGGTGTAGACTTAAGTATTACCCACACTGGATAAATAACCACTGTTTACTGTATCATGTAGTAAGCATGTTTAGTTTTTTAAAAACTATCTTCCAAAGTGGCTGTACCACTTTGCATTCCCACAGAGAATGAGTTCATTTTTTCACTGCCTTGCCAGAATGTGCTGTTAAGTTGTCTTAGCTTTTAGTCATTCTACAATGTGTGGGAGTATCTCACTACTTTATATTTTTTATGAATTGCAACATTTGGGAGATAAATGGTATATAATGGGACCACTGATGAAAACTATGTATATTTGGCTGAAAACCTAAACAAGGATTTTTTTTCAGTCTTTTCAATGCGGTGTGTTTTTTTTTGTTTTTTTTTTTTTTGCGGCACCGGGGATTGAACTCACAACCTTGCGCTTGCCGGGCAGGCCCTTAGACCGCTGAGCTAGATCCCCAGCCCTTATGTGGTCTGTTTTTCTCAATTTTTTTTTTTTGAGGCAACAGGGATAGAACTCATGACCTCGCGCTTGCCAGGCAGGTGCGTAGGCCACCGACCTAGATCCCCGGTCCTTGTGTTTTTGAGACAGGGTCTTACTATGCCGTTCAGGCTGGCCTTGAGCTTACTTCGTAGCCCATGCTGGTCTCGAACTCGCGACAATCCTCCTGTTTCGGTCTCCCGAGTGTTGGGATTACAGGCGTGCGCCACCACGCACGGCTCCTCAATGTCTTTAATGAACTAGTATCACAAGTTTTCCAACTACACTTTGTATACAAAGGAAAACAGGATTGTATTAAAAAAAAAAACCTGAAACTGCAGAGGAATAAGACGGGAAAATCAATTACTAAATCTTAACTATTAACTATGTAAAACCGACGCTTGACGACACCTTCCCACTGCGGTTGAGTCTACACAAGACTCTTGAACGTAACATGATTAGTCAAGTCTTAACTTAGTCTCTGTCATCACAGTAGAGAAAGGAAAGCACAGCACAATTCCTCCAGGTTCACAAATTAGCAAGCCAAGGCTGGAATCTTACGGGAGCTGTACAGGGATCACGCCGACCCGGCCTTGGGACTCTTTAACAGATAAAAACGGTTCTCGTGAAGATTTGGAAGGCTGGCCTGGGCCGGCCTTCAAATCCATCTTGGTTTTCTCTAAACGCTCTTCAGGTAGCCAGACCGGTACACAGAAGCCGAACCTGTGCCTCCAGCGGACTGCACAGCACCCTCGCCCAGCGCTATATTTTAGCACGACTACACACAACAGCCTTGTCCTCGCTAGTGCAGCAGCGAGATAAAGCTGCAGTTATCTCCAAACCCCGACAAACACCTCCGCGCACCCTCGACGCGAGACTTCCCTGGCGCTGCCCTCAGCCGGAAGTGACGCCACGTCGCACGGGCGGGGTGCGGCGCGGCGTAGCTCATTTCCGGCGCTCGTCGCGTTCCCTCTCGCCCGCTGCAGCCACTGTCGCCGCGGCCGCTTCCTCCATCCTGGTATTTTCGAAGCCTCCATCCTGGTTCTTCCCAAGTGCCCGGACCCAAAACAGGAAGTAAGTGCGATGGAACCCTCAGGTCCCGGCCGCGGCCGCTCCGCCCCGCCCGCTGCCCGGCCCCTTCCCGCCTGCCGGCTGCGCAGCTGCCCGGCTGGCTCCGGGCTTGGCGGCCTTGTACCCTCACGGGCCGCGCCTCTCCCCGGGCTGGGCGGCGCGGAGAGCGCGGAGCGGGCGGGAAGGGGAAGATGGCGGCGCTCGTGCGCCGGGACCCCCGGGCGGGCGCGGACCGGAGCTGTTTCGGGAAGCCTGTCTTCTGTTCCGCAGAGTGTCGTGCCGAGACCCCGGCCCCTCCGCGGCTCCTGTTCCCGCCGTCGTTGTCGCCGCTGTCCCACGCCCCTCGGGGGCACAGCGCGGGGGTCTCGGGGCGGGGGCGCGGTGCGCGGGGACCAGGCCGCCTCGCCGAGCACTGGTTGCGGGCTCCCGGCTCCCGGCTCCCGACGCGAGTGACTGGGAGGCACCGGGGACCTCGGGCGTGAACAGCACCGCCTGTGTTCAGAGTGGCTCCCTTGTTTGTAACGCCACGGTATAGACGCAGGGGTGACGGGTGGGGTATACCCGGTCCCTGGCGGACGGCGCGGGCGCTTCGGGGACAGCTGGGAGCAAAAACGCATACTCTACTTTGAAATCGCCTGTCTAAGGCTCAGGAGAATGTCATTTGGGACCGGCTGACACCTGTGTCTGAGTCGTGCAACACCATCGCTTTTAGCTTTTCAGCTCCAGTTCAAGTAAGAAAATCATCTTTCTCTGTATTCAAAGTTTACAAACATCAAGTCTATTTTTTGTCTCGGGCCTTTTCGTGTCTTTCTGTTACTTAATATTTCTCGAAGCTGTTTTTAAATTTTAGGTAACTTTTTGAGGACTGTTATTTTAGTACTCTACCACTGTAACGTTCAGACTTCAACTGTGGTATACACAAAATTTTAGCTTTTTATAATAATTGTAGAGTATTGTTAAGATTTGATGTGTCTGGTTAAGATTTAGAAGAAAAGTAAAACGTTAAAATTACCTTCGTTAACATTACAAAAAAAATTGTGACGCTGACTTAATACCACTGGTGAGAGAATCAAGGTTTTTCCTCCCATTTACGAAGCACAGAACAGCTTGCTCCTATCTGGAGGAAAAAAAGATTTGTTATGAAGAAAATTACATGATTTGTGATTATTTTAAGTTCTGTATCCCTAAGATGCTTTTGTGCACCACCAAAATATGCGTTTGGGGATTGATCTGGAACCTGCCAGTTCTGCATGAATCTCTCATTTAGATTGCCGTTGAGTTAGGTGGTGGAGCCACAATTCTATTGTCCTCTCTTTACCAACATTTAATCAGTGGCACTGGGCATTGGGTACTTAACGAGAAAATTAGGTGCCTATTTGTAGCAGTTATAGGAATGATTATGTACTATATAAACATTTTTTTGGAGAGAAAAGTTACCTTATTCCACTCAGGGTGCTTTAAAGGGAAGGATATGTGAGGTTAGGTAGAAATCATTTGATTGGTAATTAGTTAACTACAGATTGTTTTTACTAATCATGTAATAAATTCTCAAGTCCTAAAAATAACATCTCATTATTTTGAACAGTTGCTTTGTCATGCTTCCTTGAGTACATCTACTCAAATTAACACTTGTGGGAGTGAATAAACTATTAAGAAACAAGTGTCTCTAAGGATTTACAGCGTGGTACATAGTTGTTAAAATATGGAGAAGGCCTAGAAATGTTTTTGAAGTTATTGAGGACCTGGTTCATTTTTTTTTAATTTCCATGTCTGTCTAGTGGAAAGACTTGAAAACTTTAGAGCAACAATGTTTAGGGAACTTTTTATATTTTATATAGAGGCTGCCAAGTTAACACGGAGATGTTACCCTGCTTTATCAAGTTTTCCTCCTTAATAATTCATTGTATCTACCATTGTAATTTTCAGCACGTAAAGATTCCCTAGAAATTGGTTCAGTTAAATGCTTTCCAGTTTCACTTCCAAAGCTTTCTCTGTGTGTAAATGACATGATCATAGAAAGTGAAAAGCCCATTGTCAAGGGTTAATTATAAAATAAATATAAAATAATATGGAATTTGTTTGCTTTCATAAATCATTTCTACATGTCTTGAAGGTGTTTTTGTTTTGTGAAGAGATTTTTTGTAATAGCAGTCACTAATTGGATTTGCTTGCTTTGATTCCATAAAGGTAAATAAAGTTTAAATATTTGAAAGAGTTTATCCAATTTTTTTCAAGTTTGTGAAAAGATAGGCCATACTGTGGCTAAGTACTAGAAATAAGTCAGGAAAAAACACGTTGAAAAGCTCTTTATCAATGATTTGATTTTCTTTTCCTTCCAGTCATCCTATATTTTAAAATGTCATTTCAGTTATGTACACTGCTGGGTTATTCTTCCAAGCACCAGTAATAAAAGCTAATTACTCACTTACCATCAAGTGTTTTGTAGTGAAAGAAGTACTCATTAGGTTTGTGTACTGCCAGTGTGTGTATTAGTATTTGACAAGGAAGTGCACTTAAAAAATTAACCTGAGTGTAAATCAGAGGAATGTTGTAGTAATTTGTATTTCCCTTTAAAGAGCTTCTGATGGTTCCTTGTGTAAAAGTACTCAGATTTGAATGTGAAATTTTAGTCTAGCCAAACACATAAGCCCTTAAATTGTGCACTGGTGAAAAATAAGCTTTTTAGTAGGCAGTATGATCTTATTGCTGAGCCAGGTATGAAATCTTGTGCCTTAAAGTGACCCATATTACTGGGTAATTGTCTTTACTCAAATAATGACATTGTTTTTCATGGTTGATAAGTCAAGTTCAAGCAATTGAAATCTATTAAAATAGACTCCATTAACAAGTTCATTAACTTTTATGAAGTATAGTTAGATTTTTTTATCATATTAGAACCAAGCCATAATGAATATTAGGCACTTTCACTCATTATGCTTTACTTTTGTTAATAAATTTCAACCTTTTTTCCACGAAGTATATAAAGGAACCCATTTCCAGAGGTCTGAAACCATAGTCTAAAGCTTTAGCTCTCAAGTGATGCATTCCTAATGAGAATTAAAATCCATATTTATGAAGCTGTTATTCTGTGACTTCATCTGTTTTCTGACATCCTTGCGTGTACCCACATTTAAGATGTAAGAAACCAATTTTATCTACCATGATTTTTCTGTTTATTTTAAAATAAATATACCTTAAAATATCTTTCAAATTACTTATGCATTACTAGATAACTCCCCTTTTAACTTTTGGTGGGGGGTACTGGGGATTGAACTCATGACCTCACACTTGGCAGGCAGGTGCTGTGCCACTGAGCTGTATCCCCAACCGTGCAACTCCCCTTTTAAGTATTTCCCTAAGGCATTGCTTATATGCAATAATGGATATGGTGCTAATCATGAAGTTTTTTAATAACCTCCAAAAACAAATGTTTGGTAATGTTTATTGGTTAGATGAATTTAGATACTATTTGCTCATTAAAATGTACTACATAAGCATATTGTAAAATGCTTCTGCTACAGTAAGTAAAGGTTATAAAAGATAGACTCTCTGTAGTAAAAATAAAAAGGTGGCTACAAGAGTTGGAAGATAATGAGATATGTAGGCATTTCTTTCTCATATGGCATCAGGAAAATTGAAAACTAGCTTACTGCCTGTGTCTTAGCCCATGTTTCTCAGTCCTCATATCAGTGATAAACTTGTGCTATAGATTCTGAACCTTGCCAGCTTTCCTATTCTAATAGTATTTACTCATGTCATAGGCATATCCCACCTTCCAACTTAGAATCCCAACCCTGGAATCTGTGATCAGTGTGTTGCCACCTGTGTTTCCCATGATTGCCACTGATAACATTTGCCTGCAGTTCCACACCTGTGCTCATGCTGTGTATGGAAACTAGTAGCAAGTTGTTTACAGAGTTATCCCAAACTAGGAAGAAATATGACCTCTTTCCTTGGCTTGTTTTGTGTTTTATTTTATTTTATTTTATTTGCGGCACCGGGGATTGAACTCACGACCTTGCGCTTGCCGGGCAGGCACTTAGACCTCTGAGCTAGATCCCCAGCCCTGTTTTTTGGAGACAGGGTCTCACTATGCCGTTCAGGCTGGCCTTGAGCTCACTTTGTAGCCTAGGCTGGTCTTGAACTCACAACGATCTGCCTGTCTCAGCCTCCCGAGTGCTGGGATTACAGGCATGAGCCACCGCGCCCGGCTTTGTTTTGTGTTTTAGAAGAGAATCACTTGATGGTTGCTCATCAAGTCAGTTTGATACATAAGCTCAATGGAATACTGCTCTAAGATAACCTGTTGAGTAAGAACAGTAAGTCATTGCTGGAATGGAAAGTAGCATGAGTAACTCAACAAAATTCTGCATTAAGTAACAAATCCAGGGTATTTAAGTGTATCCCTTTTGTTCTACCAGGTCATTATCTGTTAAATAGGATATTTACTGGGTGTTATATATAAAAGTATTAACATAAAAGTATTGATGGTATTGTTTTTCTGCTCCAGAAAGGTCACTGTAGAGTTGGAGATCTTGATACGTATTTGAGTGGGAAAGGGCTCCAGAAGCTAAGCTCAGTTTTGTGTATAATGTATTAGAATAAAGGCATTAAATTGCTCAGCTTTTTATCCCATGATTAATAGACTTACACAGCAGTATTTCTCAGTCAGACCTCAGAAATACTCTTCTGAATAACAGCTGTCTCCACCCCACTTACAGCCTACTCCTTCCCATCATCAAAGCTATGAAGCTAAACCATACGAGAACAGTGTCTGTAGTTTGTCTTTCCTTCACCTTGCTCAACACAGCGGACAGATACTCATTGCAAAAGCTTGCTTCAAGTCTACATTCTTTTTTGGTCTCACTGGTCCTTTGTGGTCTCCTTTGCTTGTTGCCTCCTGACTTGGAAGTGCACTTAATAGAGGGGTCCAGAGCTGGGATCCTGGCTGTGTTCTTCAATTGCTCTCGTGTTTGTGTGGCACTAACGTTTATAGGTATAATCCTACCCTATAAAAGTTCATTTTAGCTGTCTTACTGTAAACTTGGCATCTTCATTTGAGTGCTTTATAACTTATGTTTATATGATAATGTTAATGTATGTAAAAGATTTTATAAGGTTTAAATGTCTCAAATTACTCTAGTGATCAAGCTCAAAGCCTTTGCATTGTCTTGAGAGTACTCCCCTTCTCTTAGTCTGCACATCTCCATCTGCCATGTTTCACAGTTCATCCTATACTGTCTCTTCTACGATTGGTGACACCTTCCCAAACTATAAGCAGCTCTTGGACAACATGTCTTTAAGTTATTCCCATACTCATTCTTCACACTATAGTCATAACCAAAAATGTAAATTATATTCCACCGTTTAAAAGTCCTGTAAGAATTTTCAAGGCCTTCTGTGATCTGCCCCTAAGTGTGTTTTCTTGGTGTGAACCTCTGAAGCAGGGTAACTTGATGAAGAGACTGATTTAGCTCATAGTTCTGGAGGCTGAAGTTCACACACTTTGGTGCTGTCTCTGCCTAGGACCTCAAGGCAATGGCAAGGGCATGTGTGGGAGGACATGCGCATCTGGCTCCTGGTCCCTCTGTCCCTGAGGGTACCTCCACTGACCTAAGGACCTCCCTCCAGGCTCTGCCTCCTAGCAGTCTGTCCCATGCTCCCTGCACCCTGGAACCAAGTTCCTTGTACTGGGCCTGGAAGGACAGACCACCTATGCCAGAGCAACAAGTGTTCGCTTGGCTCTACCATGAGCAGTTGTGTTTCTGGCTTAAAAGTTTCTTTTAAAATGAAAATGGCAGGGTTGCCAAAAGTAGAATTTATACGTTCTAGGTTAAAATAATAAACTTGTGCAACCTTTCTGGAAAAGATTGCAGTGTCATTAAGAGTTCTAAATATTGGTATGTCCTTAGATCTAGTTTTCAGTTACTAATTTAGTTAAGGAAATAGATGGTGAGAATTTTATTTCAGTATGACTTAAGAAAATTAAAAATTGAGGATAAGTGTCCAGTGATAGGGGAATTCTTAATGTTACATTTTTTATGTCCCAGAGATACATACCTTTTCCACTGCAAGTTTACTTATGTACAAGAGTTTTCAAATACAGCCATCCCGGCAAGGAGTTCCCATTAGAATGCTGCAAAGATGGAAATTTTAGTCTACTTTTGCTGAAACATCTCTGTGAACTTTAGCTTCTATGCCTTGTTTAATAATTTGACTTTTATGGATAAAGATGAAAGGACTTGAAAGACATCTTTAAAAGCCACTTCAGATTTTGAAAGTTTTCATATTTAAGAGTGTATTTGCTTATAATTTACCTTTCCTGGCCTGATTATTCACCTGTCGTTCTAAAGTGACTTCTGAATGTATCAGTATTTATATAATTTTAACACTTTGAAATGAAGTAATTCTATTGTAAAGAGGTGTTAATGATTTATAAAAATCTTGTTAGTAATGTTCATGGTATTTCTGATGTTCAGGTAGCTGAACCTACCTTTTTAAGAAAATGTATGACTGATGAGGGCCCACTTGGCTTAAGGATCTGACTTTAAACCCAGTAGGAGTGGGAACTCACTGTTGGTGTCCTTTGTTGGAGAATTCCTTCCAAGACGGATTCCTGAAGGTCTGTGTAAAAACGTGGCCTCCTGTGGTTTGGTTGGGAGAGACTTGAGCGCTATTGGCACACTGTTGGCACACTGTTGGCATTCAGTTCTGCCTTGTTCTTGGTCTTAACTGTTGAATGCTGTCTCTTTTTCAGAGTGCTGCAGAGATAGGAGCACAGGGAGAAATGATCTAGATAACATGAAAGTGATGCTGCTGGCCAAGGGACAGCGGCTCGATTGTGAGGGAAGGGCTGCCGCTGGTCCCACCATTGTCTAGGTAAGCTGCCCTTAAGGACCTCAGCTGTTGATAGCCAGGTTTAGGTATAACTAGACCATGATTTACAGTTTCTGCCCAAGGAAAATAGATTCATTGAAAAGGAAAATACTGTATATGAATTGATACCTTGTGTGCAAGAGTCAATGTGGAGTGATTAATTGAACCCAAGCCAAAGTTTATGTCTTACTCAGTTGGACAAGACCAAAACTGAGTATGGAGGCAAGAATGTCATTGATCATTTAAAGAGACTGTGAAGATTTCAGCTAGACCAGTAGTGGTGATCCTATGGTATGTGTAGCAGCAGGCTGTTTTTATCATTGAAAGTTCTAAGAGGTTGGCTGTCACTGAGTAGATCATTGTCTGGAATCCAGTATATTTATCCTTGCCAACCATGAGATACTGTATTCTGAGATCCTGCTCATTCATTGTCTGGAGAGAAAATAACCTATTCTGTGTTTAAAGTGGAATGTCAAGGCACTTAAAACAAAAATTCTGTGTTTCAGAAGGCCTAACTCCGTATATTGAAAACAATTTTGTCAGTGATGGCTATATGCACTTGTTTAATACTATGAAAAAAAAACCGGCCAGAATTAATGTTCCTGTTTTTCAGATAATTAAGGTTAAATGCCTGTAAAATGTGTTTAGGAAAAATAATTTTTAGATCAAGATAAAGTTTTATGAGTCAGTTGCTAAGCCATTAATAAGTAAATACCTATATGAAAGTATCACAAAATATAACCAAAAAGTAGGTTTGCTGATAAACACCTTCAAACAGATTAACTTTCATTCAGTGTAATAAAAAGTACTTTTTAAGAAACATAAATGCTGGGTTTTTAATTTTTTTTAAGAGCAGTCAGGTTTTTCACCAAAATCTAAATAATGTATCTAAGCTATAAAAGGCAGTGTTTGAAACCTGAATTCTCACTGCTGTTTCACATAAAGAACACTGTGGGGCTCTTATGGGTGGGGACAGGCATGGGGCAGTTCGCACTGCTGTCTGGAAGTAAATCCCAGACGCTGACCTGAGCTCATTCCTGCACAGATTTGAGTATGAGCACAGAGGAAGAGGACTCTGACACAGTGACAGTCCAGACTGTGAACTCTGTGACGCTGACGCAGGACACCGACGGGAACCTCATCTTCCACTGCCCTCGGCATGGTAGGAGAGCGCAGGCCGCTGTCTGCCCGCCTGGGCCCTGGGATCACTGGGCTCCACGTCTCTGTCCACCATGATCCTGGCAGACCGTACAGCCAAGAAAGGGAGAAGAGACAATCTCTTTGAATTGTGCATCAGTCCTAATTCATGGTTTTTTTTTATAGTTTTAAAATGTCCTTTTATATCTTTAAATTTACCATAAATTTCAACCTTTACTAACTTGGCAGCTGTTTTATAAACAGGATTGAGTTTTCAGATGTTGATGGACTCTCATGCTTCTGTATGTATACCTTTTGATGGCAGCAGTGGATTTAATATGTCAGAAAATGCAGAAATACTTCTGCCAATACTGATAGACTTTTGTTGTTGGAACTTACAAAACTTTACAAAACTGTCTAAGGTTTTACATGGTCATATGTGGCGGTTTAAGAGTTCAATCTTGAGGTTTATGAGTTTATTACTTCTTACCTTTTTTCTTTTGCTTTAGTTCATTTTTTCTAATCTAGTTTTGTTGTCTCCTTTCATGATAGATAGATACAGATGTAGATATGTAGATTATATAACCTACATTTCTGTATCTATATATCTATATGTATATCTATCTATCTCCTAGGTTGTTTCATTCAGTTTGGAAGAGGTTGGTTCTTGTTTTTTATGGTACTGAGGATGGAGCACAGGGCCTTTACAGAGAGCTACATCCCCTGTACTTTTTTATTTTGAGACAAGGTCTCCCTGAATTCCCCAGGTTGGGCTTGAACTTTCAGTTCTCTTGCTTCAGCTTCCCAGAGTGCTGGGATTACAAGCATGTGCTGCCACAATTCTGTGGTCACCTTAAATTACACATGTCTACAACAGTGCTTTCACTCACTTCCTAATACTACTTTGCTTTTTTTCCACTTATTTAAAATGTCCCAAATCATAAATGTAGAGGAATAAGTTCTCCAGTCTTCCACATTTATCTAATCATGACTTATTGATGGTCTGATGTTTTTAAATTTATCATTTCTGTTGTAAGTCCCCTTTCTTAGTTTAAATTGTTTTTTCTTATCTGAGTAGTTCTAATAGCCTTTAAGCCAGTCTCACACTTCTAATTCATCCTTCAAATTGCTGACAAAAATTGGTCATGGCCTCAACAGTGTAAGATGATTTTAAAGCTTCTTGTGTTTCCTGTGGTTCTGTGCATATTGCTCCTACTGCCAGGAGGAATAATCATTTCCCTGGCTTCCTTTCTCTTCCAAGTTAAGATCTCTCCTTTGGCAAACCTTCCTGTGCCTCCTGTCTAGATTATGTACACCTCTTCCGTACATTCACAGTACACTCTCCATTCCTTCAGAGCTCCCACAGTGCTGTTTTGAAATTGTTAGTTCAGTCTTCTCCACTGCGCTGTAGGTTTCTTGCGGCCAGGGTAGTCTTCATTGTTGTATTCCCACTACTGGAGTATACTTAGCTTGCAGTACTTATTGTGAATAAATCAGCTGCCCGACCCTTGTCTGTGGATAAGAAAGGGGAGCAAATTGACAGTGGGTGTAGAGAAAATGGTGTCCTTTAAGTCCCTTTGCACAACCAGACTAAGTGAGCTCATGTAGAACAAAATTGTTGCAGTTCTTACTAGTTGGAGATTTTTTCCTTTATTGGTTTATGGTTGAAGTTTTGAGATTTTTCTTTGGTTAATTGCTTTTTTCTTTCATTAGAAGCTGATGAGATAGATTCAGAAGACAGTACTGACCCTCCGCACAAGAGGCTGTGTTTGTCCTCTGAGGATGACCAGAGCATCGAGGATTCTGCCCCTTGCATCTCAGTCGTTGCCCTCCCACGTGAGTCATTGTGTGTTAGACCCCCAAATGCACCCTTTAAAATCACAGTTTAGCTAGCAAGAGGCTGACTTGGCACATCTAGGTAGACTCGGACTCCACTTTTCATTT
>RJWT010013978.1:0-14834 GCA_004365215.1 Cuniculus paca
ATCATAGTTATTATACATTGAATTAATTAAATTTTAGGTCGTTATTTGTATGTAGTCTCTGTCCTTTGCTAGACTACAAGCTTCATGAGTGTGGAGATGCTCTGATGCCTAGTTTTCACTACATTTTCAGTCCCTAGGAGAGTGTCTGGCATATAATGCACTCTTAACAAATCTTTGCTGAGAGAGCATTAATTGATAATGGTGAGGATGTTCTAATCAACTTTAATCACATTATCTTTCTATCTATCCGCACACACTCTGAGAGGATAACTCATCAACAGCTTTAGGAGTGCATATTGATAGAATCACTTTGGAAATCTGGTAATATCTATACAAGTTGAACACATACATACTTCATGGCCTAGCAATTACACAACAGAGGTTTATACAGCTATTCATCCAAGACATACTACAGCATTCACAATAGTCGTAGTTATAACAATCTCAAACTGGAAATCATTCAAAAGCCCATTAAGAGCAGTGAATAAATAAATAGTGGTATATTCATACAATGAAATACTCCATAGCCAGGGAAATAAACACACTGAGATATGCAACTATATGGATAAATGTTATAAACATTTCCCCTGGAGAGTTAAATTATAAATCAGCACATAATGGATCACAGAGAAACATGAAGGCCATCTTGAGACAGTGGGATGTGTCCAGAGCTGTAAGAGTCAACTGGACTTTGATGTGTTCAGGAGGCAGGAGTTTAGTCAGCTCTGCAAACAGAGAGCTGGTCAATCACAGGACAAAAGGAAGCAGTGGCCAGAAATCACCTTGGATGTGGCACATCAGATATCACGTACTGTAACAAAAGGAGTGGAGGTACTGACAAGATATTTTCACTTCTGAATGTGGAACAATTAAATCGACAATGTGCTTCTAGATTTCAGACCCTTGTGACATTGTTGTTAACAAGACTGAACGTCTCCAAACTGAATATGTATATGCATTCATTATTTCTTAAACATGTATTGACATTGAAGAGTTCAAAATATTCTGCCCTGGCATATTGATTACTTTGAGCTACAAGAAATTGAAAACCTGCTAACACAGAAAATGTTCTTTAATGCCCCAATCTCCCAAAATAAATGAAGGTCCTTGAAAGGACAAGTTTATATTTATGAGGGACATTTTCATTAGTAATATATCAGTGTCAAAAAGAGAGCTACTCTGAGACAACCTGTATCACCTGACTTTTAGCTGCTAACTGGGCCACTTTTATTCACCATGCATTTCCTCCCCTCCCCTTCTCACAATTGTCTACACTTCCCTTCAGAAGTCCCAGACCCCTATGTCTTTCCACAGCTCAGGATGGTAGGTATGCTGTGATCCTTTGACCATTTCTCTGAGACTTATATTGTTGTGAGTCTCCCATACACAAGTAATTAAACCTGTTAATCTCCTGTTAATGTTTTATGTCAAACTAGTTTGTAGACCAGCCAGAGAATGTGGAAGGGCAGAGGGAAGCAGTGTTTCCCTCCCCCTCAACACCCAACTTGTAGAGAGCTAAAGATAAATGGATAGGACCAGTTTTGCCTTGAGAAGTCAGTAATCTGATAAGGAAGACAGACATGGATGTGAGCAATAGGGAGCATTAACTGCTTGAGTTAAACATAGAATCCTGTGGGAGTTCTGGAAATGGTATCTAATATCTATGAGTTTGAATTTAGGGAAAGCTTCCTGGAGGGGCAATATTGAGATACTGAAAAAGTCTTAGTATTTGAAATTTTAATCTACTGGACTAAGGGCTAGGTCTTTGACCCTGGCAAGTGTACTAGAGTAAAAGTCACTTTGTGGCTGAGTCAGGGTTGCACCTTGAAGGCCGGCCTGGGCAACTTATCAAGATCCTGCTTCAAAAAAATTTAAAAGGTCTGGGCATGTAACTTAGTGCAAAGGCTCTGGGGCTCAATTCTCAACACCTCCCACCCCACTTTAAAGTCATTTTGTGAAATTTCTTGGCTCCTGGCCACATACAGGTCTTGGTGTGACATATTTATAGCAGTGTAGGTAGTGGCGTGGTATGGAGTGGATGACACAATAATCAGAGAAAAGAGGTAAATCAAAAGCTAGTGGTCTCTTATGTTTCTGTGATGAAAATTTTCTGACATATCTCGTTTGTGTTGGAGTTATTGTGAGGATTAATTGAAACTAATGTATCAAGCTCTTTATAAATCCTAAAAATTGGTTCACTTATCAGTTACACTTATTACATTCTCAAAAATGTTATGTCTTTGTTTCCTAAAATTATTCACAGTATGTTTATTCCAATTGACTAAAATAATTTGGCAAGCATTTTCTTGGTATGTTTGACTGTCTAACTGTGCCAGAAGGACACAGAAATGAAAATCATCTGTCTAAAAGGGTTGATACCTGTCGAATGGAAGATCTGACCAAACGTGTGTAATTTATGGCATGGCAATGGCAGCTTAAAGAGCTTTAGTGAGCCATACTGCAAAATTTCCATCAGCATCTCTAAATTTCTCAAATAAGCACCCAATTTAAGAAAGTCAATGTATTTGTTAAGTAACCGCAACCAAAAGGCAATTACCTTTGTCTCAAATGCCCTTTCTAATAAAGGCAGGTGTAATGGTACTTTCTCTTTCCATTCTGCCGGTTTGATGCTTGAGTCTGAGAAACCAGGAGCAGGCAGATTAACATTAGAAAAGACACACAAACTTATTACATGCACAGGGTCCTAACAGGAGAGTGAATACCAACAACTCAATGAAATTAAAAATCTTCCATGTTCTTTTCATGAATGAAAGGAAATGAGGCATGCGCTGCTGTGTGATGTGTGATTGCCAGTCTCTTCTATGATATGAGTGGGGTGTTTTTGGCTTATAAAATAGTAGGGCCAGAGTAGAAGGCAAGTGTGCTCCCCTTTTACTCTTGAGATAGATATGGGATTTCAGAGACAAGCCCTCTCCTACTCTTGCTGCCCCCAAGTGCTCTCGGTTAGAAGTCCAAGGTGTTACACACTGGGGTATCATTTTCTAAACCCCAACACATCTACTTGGCTCGATATGCATTGCCTTTGGACCCAGCACAGAATGATGGCTGTAAAAATAAACTCACAAGAGGATAAGAGGCCTGAGAAGGAATCCTGGCAGAATTTACCTATGAATTTGACTTAAAGGATGAAGAAACATGTGCATACTATCAGTAGGTAGAAGAGACAATCTATACTTCTCCCTCCAGAGATGGGGAGCAGTAGCAGGACTAGGGAGAGGAAGTCATCCAGAGAGACAGCAAGAAATCAGAACAGATGTACTGTGTGCATTGCTAAAATGTTTGGACTTCATCTGTACACAGGTGGGAAACATCTAGTGGTAATAATTAGCAGTAATCTAAATAAGAACATTTTGGTGACAGTAGAGGCTATGTCAGCCAGAAGGCAGTGGAGAAAAGGGGAGAAGTCAAGCCAAGCAAGTGAAAGCCACATTCAGAGTGATCCTGTGAAGTCCTTTCCTTCTCTAATGCCTTAAGCGCCTCGAGGCATATCGAACGAAGCTCCTCCTGGGCTCCAGCACAGGACACAGAGCGGTCCACCTTGCAAAGTCTTCTTACCATAATAGTTACTGTAGAACTGTTTGTACCTCAGTGAAAAACTGTTTGTACCTCAGTTGGTGGTGTTGCACCTTTGCAGAAGTCTTAAAGGTTGTCACACACATTCCCGATTTGGCAAAAGCAAAAGTCGAGCCCATCTTACTGGATTTGGTTTTTCAAATCACTGTGGCTGTTTGATGACAAGAAGTAGATCTTGTGCTCTTTTATGATGGATCATAAAAACAACCACTCGTTTAATAAGATAATGCAGCCAGGGCCTTGAATGCTTGAGTGGTTAATGAATGTGTCAGGATTCTTTCCAAACCAGCAACTCTGAAGAGCAGACAAACAGCGATGTTTAAACAATGAAGAACTTTGAATAAGAAATTAATGAGGTGAAGAATTGATGCTTTTAAGCTAAAAGAATCTTAGAACCACCCCCACAATCAAACAGTTTCTATTCAAAATGATTTTTTTTTCTGACTGTAGGGAATGAGACCTTTTTTTTATACAATTAGTCTGTCCAAATTTAAGTGCACCATACCCTCCACCCAATTCTCTCTCTCTCTTTTTCTCTCTTTCTCTCTCTCCCTGACACATACACACATACACGCACACACCCCAACTGGGAGCTCACAGAAGCCAATTTACAGAGAAAGAAGATGTAGTGTGCATTCCAGAATTATGGACCATAGTGAAACTCAGCCCACTTCAAGCAATTTCTTGTGTTTAGTCTTCATTTCTCAAACCTTGGCCCTAGGTAAAAGCAATATTTCTTCTTTATGCAATTTACTTCTTTCAGAACCTTGAAGAATGATGCAAACAGGTCCCTCAGCTCTCTGATTTTTACTAAGCCTAAACATTAAAATCTCATTGTGGACTAGTCTTTGTCGATATGTATACATTGGAGATTTTTGTTCCCTAATTATCCTTAATTATAGTTCTTTCACACTTTCTAAGAACTCAAAAGACAAAGTGAAGAGTCTAGTTTAAACTTATACTCTCTACAAATCAAATATAATAAAAGATAAGTCATAAAGCTTCTCATGCACAGATGTGTGAAAGCAATGGGTTGCTTACACCACCTCTATCAGAAAGGAAAGGAGAGGAGAGGAGAGGGGAGGGGAGAGGAGGAGAGGGGAAGGAAGGGAAGAGATGGAAAGGGTTTGCCCCAGGAATTTATTCAATGCTAACTATTTACATCTTCAATTTCAGGTAGGTCTGTATCCATCAAAATCATTCCTTCTCACTTCAAATCAAAAACATAAACATAAAAAAAGATTTATTGGAATAAAGCATATATAGTGAGTTGGGAACTTGTCTCAAGTGTACTGTGTCACATACCACATCCTTCCCACCTCTACATTTATCTTTTATTTCCAAACTAATGATTGATAGTTCTCAAAAATACCAAGTTTTCTGTCATCTGACTCCACACTCAAGTTTTCATATTCAGTAATGTGTTAGTTGCTCCTGAGATTACAAACTTTTCTGCAACACACAAATTACACTGACTACTAAATTATTTTAATAACTTAATTACCAACTGTTTGGTAATGGATATACTTTAGAAGAATATTTTTCACATATCGAAGTTGCATACTGCTTCTCAAATTATCTCCATCAGTGTTTCATCTTGACTCTCCACTCACTATGATGGATTTATATCTAAAGATTTAGTGTCATCAAATACAAATGGGCACTCACCATGCTTGTGGTCATGCAGGCTCTGCACTGCAAAACTCACCATGTCACTTGCATGGACTGTAATGAAAGCCCCTGAAGGCTTCAATAACACAGAAAAGTGAAAAGTGGCCCTTAACCATGTATATGTCACTTGTTGAAACTCAGTGTGTGGGGCTGGGGATTTAGCCCAGTGGTTCAAGTGCTTGCCTGGTAAGTGCAAGGTTGTGCATTTGATCCCTGGTACCAAAAAAAATTAAAAAAAGGAAAAAAAAAGTAAAGAAACCAGAGGTGTACCAGAGGTGTCAGAAATGGAAGTTGACTGGTCCCCTGAACAGAAAGGGAAGTAGAAGTCAATATTTGAATACCGACCATCCTGAGTAGCTATGTTTGAGTGTATTGAATTCCTCAGATAATAGTATATGTACCTCAGTTTTAGGTTGTGCTTAGTACATATTTGAATCCTTTTTTTCTTCCTTTTAATTGTCTTCTAAGGCTCAGTTTAGGAAACATTTTGAGAACACATTGTGCAATATGATGGACAGTAGTCTGATGCTTATTAATTACTGAGTGAATCCTAATGAGATTTAATTGACGATGAAATCTTTTGTCTTCAAGTTTCAAATGTAAGGCTCACTACTCATGGTGGTCCAGAGGAGAGAACATGGGGAATGCCTTTAGAATCCAAGCTATGAAATTTACCTGGGGAGCATTTCAGGAGCTGAGCCTCAACTTTGTAGGAGCAAAACTTAGGCTTTTGAGAGTTCTGCTTTGTGAGAGGATTCATATACCCGAAACTTATTTACAATAGCAATTGTTAGTCTGTCAGGTTGACCAGTAAATGCATGTTGGCAAAGCCGTACATCCTTGTCCTGTAGGCAGACTATATCAAGTTGGTTTTATCTCAAGGCTGTTTGGCATGCAGTGGCTCAGATCAAAGAGGATTAATACATGACTTGATGAAAATAGCACCTGTCTTTAATAAATACACTTTCAGATGCACTGATCCCTGACCTTGCCTATTTGTGAAGTGCATGAATCACTACTGGTAATAGAGTTTTATTTTTCACCCTCAAGGAATGTGTCTATTTATGCAGCACAATACAAGTGAGCAGGCCTCAACTTTGCAGATTCTGACCCTGATTTCCTATTCACCAGATAAGATATGCAAGAAGATCCTCTAGCCCTCAGAGGGCCTGCCACCTCCATCTGAGATGCTCTGCACACCTGGAACATTTTTGTGCCACATATTCCTGCCACATATTGGCTACAGCTGATTAGGACAAGGAGGAATGGGCTTGCAACTCAAGAGTGGAGATTTCTCCCTGGCCAGAGACCTACAAAGTAGCTTGATATAAGACTCTTGTCCAAAAGGATTCTTAGACAAGGGGTGCACCAGTGACTTTGTCAGCCTAGTTAGAACTGCTCATGTGGTGCACTTGAAGGAGTCTGATAGTGAAGTCAACAGAAGCAAATAATGCTTTACAAGAAAGCAGAAGAAGGAATCTGGGGAGCAAGATGTCATGAATTCCTTAGATAAGAAACCAGGTCAAAGGTACAGCAAACTGAGTCAACAATGGTAGGAAATGAAGAAATAGAAGAGCAGAACTGTAGATTCATGATAATAGCAAAGCTTGCAGGGTTGTTATGGTTTAGATCTAGAATATTCTCAGAGAGTCTCCTGTATCTGGAAGATGATTTGATCATGGCAGCAGCGCTATACTCATCAGTGGATTCATTCAGTAATGAGTTCAGTAGTTGACTGCTGTTAGGAGGTAGGGCCTGGTGGGAAGAGGGGTTCCAGGGTGTGCAACCTGGAAGGTTGTATCTCCAAGGCTCATTCTTTCACTCTCTGTTCCTTGACTGCAATGAATAAATAGAAAAGAAGCCTCTGATCTTTTACACTGTATCAGAATATTTTATCCCACCAATGAGAAAAGTGGCAAATGCAAGGACTAAAAATGGAAGCATAATTCTCATGAGAATCTGCTGGATCACCCCTCCTACTAATGCTTCTCTTCAATCTGGAGTGGCCTTCCAGGGATTCTAAACCCTCAGAATGTTTCCTCTCTCTTTTACTTACCTGTGATTCCTTATAATAACTGTCCATTACTTGAGGTAACTGAAGTGGTTCACAGCTTTCAACCTTCTTAAAAGAATCTAATTAATACTTCTGTTATTATCACTTGATCACATTTACAGAAGTTGTTACAGCCACCTCTGTTAATCAATACTCCTGCAGTTAATCAATACTGCATGAGGATTTTACATGTCAAACTACCTAAGATAAAATAATTCCCCTAGTCTGCAGTGGCACCTAACTGCTGGCCTGGGGTACTAACTCATGTAGACACAGAAGCCGTATAGCTTCCCTCTTAGCTGTTCAGTTGATGAACCGATTACGAAGTCCAGAATATTTTTGCAATCATATTAATTTTTAGGACAGCAATCTTGCCCTTTAAAGTATAATGGAGAGACTGCTTTCTATTACTAGAAATCATAACTTTAAAGAGTGACCTGTACTTGAAGTAATATAACCTTGCTGTAATCATCAGTCATTTGAAGCCAAATTAAGCAGAGATTGATTATGGGTGCAGTCAGTCTTCCAAGCAAAATGTAGCATGTCATTTATCCTGAAGTTTAGACATCATTGCCTGATTATTCATGCATTTGCATCAACAAAATTGCACGTAAGCATCATCACACTTTTAATCACATGATTGCTAGACAGAATTATCTGTGTCTTACTCTTTTGGGCACCCAATGTGTTCCCCAAATTCCAGAGTGGAAAACACAATTGGAAAAGATGGGCAAGGTACAAGAACTATCAGATGAATAAATTGAGGAGTCATGATTTTAGTTGCTCTAATTTTTCATCACAATAGAAATAGAACAAAGATAGATTGTGACTTTCATCTCTTTAAAGTATCTGCCAGTTGCACACTCTTCCCTTTGCTGTGTGGCACTTGAAATCTGGCCATGTGTTGCCTATCTGTGTAAATATTGGGCTCAGCATGACTTCAAACTGAAGTTATTGTCTGAGATGCAAAGGATGCATTGAAACTAATTCAATTACAATGTTGAGGAACCCAGTGGATTGGAGGAATCATTCCAAAGAGAAGGACTGAGATTTATGTGTTAGTCAGAGTTGGGGGAAGAGGATACTGGACTACTATAGCTCAGAGCTGCAGGACTGCCTGTCTGGTCACACATCCAGAGTGAGCTTCCTATTGCTCTGGTCTCTGGAGGAACTGTAGTTTTTCCACCAGCAAGGGCTTGGAGCATCGCCAAGCTAGGGGCCCATCTCTCCTCCCTTGAGTGAGAGACGGTGGCATTAACATGGAACTTGGCTTGGGAGCTGTGTTGAAAAAAAAAGGAAATGGAGTTCACCAGTCCAGTTATTTACCCTAATTCAGCAAAGCATAGGGAAGAAGAGAGAGTTTCATCGTGGTAATTGATGAAACAAAACACAGTTCTGCATAAACAGAATGATGGACTTTAAGCTCATTAATTTACAAGTGATTCAATGAATTAATGATGCTAACGAACAAGAAATATTTGTAAATTTTAGAAATACAGAAAAACTGCCATCAGTTTTTGAAAGTACATGTATAAGATATTTTATGCTACACTCCTCTTATAAATAGTATTTCCAAATAAAAATAACATCTGGCTGGAGTGGTTTGACTTCATGAGTGAGGAAATATAGCTGAAACTAAGATAGCATTGAAAGTCATCCAGAACATGTCATTTTTAAGAATACCTTTGTTCTTCCTACTCCCATATATAATAATAAAAATCTAAGAAAGGATTTCTTATTTGTTATGTATTTCACAGCAGTCTGTATTCTGTAGGGAATTCTGCTTCTCCTCAGTTACCTGAATGACAGACAACATTTATTGTTACAAAAAATTTTTTCCTAGAGTTTTAAATCAAATTTCTAAGCTACTTTCTCCTCAGACCTCAAATCACTCTGACTAGGGAAAGAACATCCTTGAATGATTATTTCCCACCACTACCACCATTGTAGAAACAAATAATAATGCCAGAAATCCAAGGAATCTAACAAAGTCCCCACACATCTTAGCAGAAACAGACTGTGTATACCTGGTTTGTTGCTGAACGGAAATGTCATTACGTATGGCTGCATAGGTAAGAGAGAAAGCAACACAATTCTAATGGAGTTGATTAATGTGTGAGATTGTCTTGGCTGTATTTTTTTCATTTTTGTATGAAAATCCTGTCCACATATTTTCAGCTATCATAGTTTGTCCCAGTCATAACTCATAGCTTATAATTTACACACACACACACACACAAGCTTGGGAACAAGTAAGATTTAGTAACATGGCAACACCCATCAGATTGCATCACCTACTGACATCAAAGCCAGCTTAGTTTGTGTGACTATACCCTCATGTTCGCACAGTGACCAAACACGCTAGTGACACAGTTCTCAGAACACAACAGATCCTTGGCTGTACATGATAAGCCAGTCTTAGCAATGCAGAATATGTCTTACATGAGCAGCTACATTAATACTTCTGAGATACACTGAAGGAATAACTGTAGTCAGAGGAAGCAGAGATGGGGATAAAAGGGGAAAGGGTGTGGGGAAGCCCTCCTGGACTCCAGCAGGAGTCCTCTGTTGCTTTTCTCATGTCTCCCCCTAGGGCTTCCTGGAAGCTGGGTGTTATGTAAACCAGCCCCGTGCCCACGGTGACAGCCCCGTGCTCGTATCTCACATTAAGCAGTGTGCAAACTGTTCTTTGGGAGCTCCTGGGACATAGGTTATTGGTCCTTCTGTGATATTTTTTAAAAAAAGAAAACAGAAAACAGATAGATACATGGTTTTATGACTCATTACCATCAAGTAAACCAGATGATGCCTCCTTATTGTAAATGATTCCATAGAAGAAAAACTTATCTATAGGAGGATTTTAATCCCCTGAAGTTGGTTGTTATTTTGGTTTGTTTTTGTTTTTGTTTTTTTGAAACAAAGTCTCATTGCATTGAGCTTGTGGCAATCTTCCTGACTCATCTTCCCCAGTGCTGGGATTATAGGCATGTGCCACCACACCTGGCTTTAATTTTTTTTTTTTATGTGTCTGTTGAATGGTGGTATCAGGACATCCAAAACAGCAAAGTACACTTGTGGCTGTTTTCAGCTCCAAGTCATAATACAGTTTAAATCCAGTGAAGGTGAGAGCCAAGTACTCCTATCTCAGAGTTTAGGGCCCATGAAATTAGTGTAAGTTCCCAGAAATACTTCCTAAATGTCCTTACTTTTTTCCTATTTACTTTTTTCATACATTCCATTTATTCTTGCACTGATCTTTTTCAAACAACCTAACTCTTCCCTCCATCTCTCTTCCTTGTCCCATTCCTTTCCCATCTCCCCAAACTGTATCAAGGCCAAATCTGAACCCTGTGGGAAGAGCCTTTCATGGAAGAGGAAGGCTCCAGAGAAAAGGAAGTGGGGAGAGGAAAGTCCAAGAGAATTGTGCGCTGTTTCTCATCCCAAGATGTAATGTGACCATGCTGTTTTATAAATACCAGCACAAATGCAATAGTTTTGTAGGGGGTCAAGAAAGAGAAACAGGAAAAGATAATGGAAAAGATAATGCTAGAAACACGTACCCCAGAAGTAATGAACTCTTAAGATCATATATCCTCATTTATTTAAAGTCCCAAAGATACAAAAGTGAATACTGCATTATGAATGAATCATAATTTAGTTAACTAGTCCCATTTTAATAGACACTTAAATCAATTCCAATTTTTTTCATTACAAAAATGTAAAAAATGAATATTCAAAAGTGAATAATGTTGTACATAGAAATTTCCATGCATATGAGATTATATCAGAAGGATGAGATCCTGTGAAAAACTGCTGGATGAAAGAGTATGTGCATGTAAAATTTTGCGTGATATTGCCAAATTGCCCTGCATGAAACTTATAAGAGTCTGGTGACAAATTTGAGAAATGCTCTATTTCAACACTCCCAACTCAATATGTTGTTTTCTTATATTTTAAATAAGACCTTTTAATTTTGCCAATCTAATATACAAAATGTGGTATATTTATTCTGCTTTTATTTGCTTTCTGTTATTATAAGTCAAGTACCTTTCTTACATTTAAGAGTTCCTTTTGTTTTTTAAAATGTGAACTGCCCTTTCATAGTAACTGTCCTTTTTCCCGCTGTATTGTCATAGGGTGTTCTTACATTAATTTATAGACACTTTTATGTTTTAGAAAAAAATTGATTATGATACACTGAAAATCTCTTTTCCTGGGGGATGTATTTTTTAATATTGCCTATAGAGATTTTGTCATGTTGAATGTATTTTTAGAGTAGTCTAGTTTATTATATTTTTTTTATTATGCCTTTGGACTTTAGTGTCATTTTAAGCCTTATCTGCTCTTAGGATTATTAAATATTTTCCATGTCTGTTTAAGTACCTTTTAATTTCATTTTATTTATGTTAGCGTCTTTGAACACTACAGATTCATCCAACAGATAAGGATCCAACTGATTTCCTCTTTTTCAGCCCGTGTGTGTGTGTGTGTGTGTGTGTGTGTGTGTGTGTACACGCACTGGGGCTTGAACCCAGGGTGTTATATACATTAAACTTGTGCTTTACTATTGAGCCAAGTTCCCATCTTTAATCTATTTTTCCTATCATTGATTTACCCAATATCATTTATTAACAAATTCCTATCTTTTACTCCTTCGAAATTCTCAGCTACCGATCACAGATTAATGGTGTCAGATAAATCAATGTGGTTGAAACCTGCAGAAAAAAACCAGACACCATCTATTTGAAAGTGTTGTTTCCTTAGCACTTTTAGACATTAAAAAACTGATCTGGATCCAAATTCTTACTAATTCATTTACCAGTTGTGCAACCCTAGGTGAGTAAACTTCTCTGATAATATACCTTCAGATTTGTCCTGAGGATTATATGGGAGACTATGGAAAGCTTGGTAAAATATGGTGGTTATCATTAACTTACTGTTTAATTCTTATAGGATTCTATTTTAGATCATCTTCTGATGGTGAATAACAGTACTACCATTCCTCTCAAACTTATGATACCTCAAAGAAGGGAACAAGATATTTCAGAACCTTTTCCATGGAGATACGAGAGCAGAAATAACTCTGCTTCAAATTTCCTTGGAGCATGTTTACAGGATTTGTATAGTTGAGACTGGATATAGGTTCATGGAAATCGTTTAGCATTTTTATTTAAGACAGAAGTTCAAGAATAGATACCCAACTTTTGGAGAAGTAAACAGGTAGGAAGGTGTTCTTGATGCTTATTAATTATACCAAAATCATTTGGATGTAGGGAATCATGACACTGGAAAACTTAAAACAGAGCTGGTGAAATGTTGATGTTGTCCTATTTCTCAAATAGAAATAGAAAGACATTTAATTTCCTATCTCTTTTTCAAGTGGCTCTTCAACACAAACACCCCAAGTATATCTGTCATCTTCTCAAATACATCCAAAACAAGAGGTTTGTCTACTTTTTAGTAACAAATTCTAGAGAGCAATGAGGATTAGAATTTCTTCTTTTGGTAATTACAATCTTTCTTCCTGTTTTAGTTCGTCACTCTCCATTATAGAAATTCAAAGTTACTTATCACAGTCTGTTGTTTCATATTATAGGAAGTAATTATTAATGGTATCTAGCTTAACTTTATCTTATATTATAAAAATATAATTGCCTTTAATATTTTTCCCAAGTGTTTTCAAAAATTATTCAACCAAGGAAGAATAAGAGAATTAGAACCAATTATGATAATAAGACACAAAAGTGAGTTAATCATGGTAAAACGAAAATGAATAATCATTGATGATTGATGAGTGTACTTCATGAAGAGTTCAGTAATCAGAATTGTTAATTATTGCTAGATACTGACTCGATAAAATGTAACATTTGTGCACAATACCAGTAGGTATTGCATGGTGACTATGTAATATAATTCGATGTACTGTAGATTTTAGAATTTAGAAATGTATATTTGTGACAAAAAATAATATGTGTTTTGTTATTGTGATGATTAATAACAGTTTTCTGTAGGAAGAAATTCAGTGCTAATGGAAAAAATGACTCAAGTAGAATCACAAAATCATAGAATGTCAATGCTGGAATAAATTTAACAGATGATGCTGTTCTAAGAGACTGCTTTGCACAGGAGGAAACTAAGTCAAAGTCATGGAAAAATTGCGCAAGCCATACAGTGTGTTGGTGGCTATGTTACAGTGCTACTTAGCCCTGACTCATGTCCTAGTACTTATTTCATGTTACACACTTTTTAAAACACACACTTATATGAGTGACAGTGGTACTGCATATATTTTGCTTTGATTTTTTTGTCTTCTTTACTCATGACAACAGGGTTTGATAGCATTTTTTCTGGCACACAGAGTGGTTATGCAAACATCATCTCCGGGTTTCTCATTTTGAAATCTTCTGCTCTAAGTGGAGTTTGGATACAGAGTCAGCCTTTTCATTACCTTACATATAGAAGACAATTCATAAACTTCTCTTAACTGGTGTCATAACATTGCTGACTGCCAACAACAATCAACTTTTCCTATAAAAAATAAATCAGAGACATGAACCATGCATGTGCTGAGTTTGGCATTCTTGTAAAAACCAGAAGCACATGCTCTGTAAACAGCCTTGAATCTGGTTTCTCAAAACAAGTCTTTAAATTACATTCCTCCTATCAAGTTAGTATTAACTTTTGACACTGATTCCAAGCTATTGTTGCAAAAATGAGCTTCTTTAGTTAACAGCAGTTTGTACATGACAGGTGGTAGGCGATTTTGCACACTGAAATAACAGAGACAAATCCAGTGCCTTTCCTTCCTAGGTTTCAGTTGAACTTCATTTTTCTGCTTGTCTGAAGACTTTAGTCTTTTCAGGCCTAGTGGAGATGTTACAGGTGTAAGAGAAAATGACATATATAGTTTTGGTAAATATCTTCTGGTGGATTTGACTGGCAGCATTGATACTGATTAATGACCTGTTTGGAGCAATTCTCTTGTATATAATTCTATCTCCTCCCTGATAGACACTCAGACTTTCTTTAAAGCAATGTCAGCAGTCTCACTAGAAGGATGAATGAAGAAGACTTTTTACCGCTCTCTCCCTGTTGCTGTCTCGCTGGTCTCCAAGTAACTGTACTGGGTTCCCAGAGACATCCGTGATTTGGTTATAGATGGGTCTGCTCTCTGTGGTGCTCTGAAGTGGGAATGACTCATTAGGAATGTGTTCATCTCTATACCTTGCTTCAGATGCAGGCTTATGAATGAGGAATGTGAAAGTCAGGAACAAGTTGGCTTTCTCCATCCTACCCTCCCTCAAATTTTTTCATAGGAGGAAGTTGCTTACTGTTGAGTAATTCTGAGCTAAAAGTTTGTCATAATGCAAGGCCACTATAGCTGTGCAGCATGGAATAAAGAAGGGTATAATTTATATTCCATTAGAGAGGATTTGATTTGAGTCCATGATTATAAGGTATCTGGCTCTAGGACCTGCCTCATTTGCCTTGGTAATCAGTCATCACTGTGACTCTC
>RJWT010013979.1:0-21395 GCA_004365215.1 Cuniculus paca
TTGAGAAAGTTTCTAGGAATAGCTAAGATCTGAAGCTTCTGTGACTTTTCAATGACAGGTCGAAGAAGCAAAGATAAAGAACAAAAGAAAAACATCTGTCCAGGGATCTGTGTCAAAGGGCAGGGAAAGAATAGTGTGACCAGCCACCTGATAGACTTTAGAGCTAATCTGAGCAATGAATCAGAGTATTGGGAGGACAAAGGTCAGGGCCTACATTCCTTATGACAATGTATTTTGATCTTACTTGGACTGTTATCCTGCAGGATATTCTTTAATCTTTAAGTTATGCATCCTGGAAGGTCTGGAATGTTGCTCTAAAGATCACTTTATCTCTACACATCCATCTCATACATACTTCAGGCCAATGCTTCCATAACTATATAGTCCAGGCTGCACCACCATGCCCAGCTCATATTTGTGCCTGTGAATATATACACCTATGTTAAACAGATACATTTGTTTCCTTTCTTTGTAACATTGATCGACTTACTGTATTGATACTGAAGTATTATTAAATCTATATTGTAATATTTAAATTATAGAATGTTGAGAGGCTTCACTCAAAGAAAAACCTTGTCTTCTCTTCTGGGGAGGGAATTGGTGTGCTTCCGTTTGTGTCAGGGCAGGTGTATCATGTGAGGCATATTTATGAACTTGTTATTGCATATGGAGGTCAAGTGTCATTTAAGGAGACTCACCTGGTTGTCAAGTGACAAAGAGCGGATTGTGAGCAGTAATCATGATGTGTCAATTTGAATGGATTATGAGCCACCTAGCAAATTAGTGAGGTACAGTACTGGGTATGTCTGTGGATAACCGACATGTAGGCCAGCAAAGTGAGAGGCAGAAAACCCAACTTGGATGTGGTTGGCACCTGTTACAGTTTGTATATAGATGGCCCCCCCAAGCCTCATGTAGTCACGGAAGTGGCTGAATCTAGCGTTTGTGATTGACTCCTTGTCTAGTGCTAGGATTGGAGGTGTGAGTTCTGCACCCGCCCAGGGGTGGAGCCGACATACAATGTAAGGTTGGAATGGGGGCGTGTTTTCCTCTTTGGCGCGGTTTGCTCTTCTCACTTGCAGCTGCCATGAACGGCTGCCCTTTTTTGCTCTGGCTGCTGCCTTCAAGTGTTGCCCCAATGCCATGCCACCTTGCCTTGGAGCCAGCTGATTATGGACTGAAATCCCCAGAAACTGTAAGCTAAATAAACCTTTTCTTCCCTAACTTTGGGTGTCAGGTGTTTATCTCAGCAACGAGAGAAAAGTAACCAAAACAGCACCAACCAATAGACTTGTACCCCGGATGGACTGAAAAAGGAAATAAGAGGGAAGTGTGCCCATTTTGGAAGAGCCCCAGTCTTTACCATCACCATCAGACATCAGTCTCTAGTCTCCAGTTTCTCCAACCTTCCAATGCAGACTTACACAGCAACTCTACAGTGAGCTTCCAGGCCTTCAAACTTGGACCAGTGCTGCATCCTGATCTCTCTTGTTCTGTGCCTTCCATCTTCTTGGGCTGAGCAGCTACGGGATCATCCAGTCATTCAGACAACCACTGCAGGATGTTCTACCTCTGACCCTATAGACAGCCATTGTGAAGTCCCTTGTCTCCAATCCTACTTAAGAAATTTCCTTGCATAATAATACATACATCTTTATTGATTCTGTTTCTCTGGAGAACCCTAATACAGTAACTTTACATAAAAAACATAAAACAACAATGAGATATATAAATAGAAGTATAAAGTAAGGTCCGGGAAAGTGAACACATGCCATTTGCAGCAGCCAGCACAGGAACTACAATTGAACATCCTTTGGCTTTGAACTTTTTGGCAGGAAAGGAGATAAGAAAGACAGAATAGTATTCTTATGTCCGTAATTTATTTAGGCTGAGCACAGTGGTGCATGCCTGTAATCCCAGTGCTCTAGAAGGCTGAGGCAGGAAGATTGCAAGCCCAAATCCCACCTGGGCAACTTAGTGAGAACTTGTCTCTGCTTTAATCTTTACATTCTTTAATCCTTACAAAAGTAATATGAATTAATCTGATGTCAACCAATCAATTATTTTCTATTCTGTACCTCTGTCCTCACTTTACAAAGAAAGTAACTTTTTGTTCTTTGTTTCTGACTTTTTTCACTTTATTTTGAATTTATTTCACTTATTTTTTTAAGACAAGGTTTCACTATGCAGTTCAGGTTGGCCTTGAACTCACCTTGTAGCCCAGGCAGGCCTCAAACTTGTGGTGATCCTCCTGCCTCAGCCTCTTGAGTGCTGGGATTACAGGTGTGTGCCACTACACCCATCTTAAATTGTTAATTGATACACAAAAGCATAAAAATTATACATATTAGTGGGGTACTTTGTAATGTTTGACATGTCTCTATGTTTTTAGCCCTTCTCTGCCTATAAAACTAACCTCTTTTCTTTAGCCTATCCGGACACTTATTTTGAGACAGGGCCTCACTCTGTGTTCAGGCTGGTCTTGAGCTCACAGTCATCCTCCCACTTCGACCTCCTGAGTGCTGGGGTTACAGGTGTGTGCTACTACACCTGGCTCATTGAATAATTCACAGAGCAATTATGGAATGGTTTGTCGAACAGATTATTGTGATTTGTACTTCCTAAATCTACTTATTGATACAGCTAGGGTTTTAAGTGACTAGGACAAAATGGATTAATGTATATACTTGACCTCCCCCAATAATGTCTTATACATATTAGGCATTCAATAAATATTTAATTGAATGAGAAATTAAAGGGAGCATTGTGAGGAGTGCAAGACCACACATGACAAGCTATCATAAAATTACATGTAAGCAGAGATTGTATTTCTAGTCCCTGAGTTTGGGGTTTGTTCATGCCCTTTTCCCCAGAGTGTGACAAATGATCCCTATAGCATAGGACTCTTACAGTATCCAGAGTATTGACGGTAACCAGTGTGCAGAATTTCTTAATATGAAGTGGAAACCACCAGCAAAATGGCAGCTGGACTTCAGAGAATGCTGGGTCAGTCCTTGTTCTGGCTTCTGCCAAAGTCTGGAAGGATGCTTCTTCCATCCACAGGCATGGTTACCTCAAGGACCGTAGCTGGTCTTGGATCTCAGAACCAGGATGTGCTCAGATATTTTTCCACTTTGCAGACCCACAGCTTTGGCTAATATTCCTATTATCTTTGGGATTCTGGTAGGTGACTAGTTGGTGATGAAGCCTTTTTCAATGTTAGCTGTAAGCAGAAGGATATACTGAATTTCTAGCCTGAATATCTAGCCAAACCTGTCTCATCTCAGAGTCACAACCAGTCCCTAAATCTCTGGGTCCTGTAGAAGGAAAAGAGCAGCTCTTTGTATTGATGGATCCTCCTTCCCACACTCTCCTTGGTTCCTGCCATGAGATTCCAAGAATGGACAGTGTGTATCTTTTCATTGGCTAAGTGGAAGAATGTCTAGCTTGGATATAAGCAGGCACTCATACAACATATTTTCTATTATTTGGGGAGCATTTCAGCCTCTACCTCTTCTTCCTCCTATCTGCTCTTCAGCCTATGAGGGGAGGGAAGACAGTCTCAGGATTCTCCTTGCTTTGGGCTCATCCTTGTCTTCTGAAATAAATAAATTTATTTTATGGTACTGAGACTTAATCCAGGGTCTTCACACTGAGCTATCTCCCCAGCCCTTCATTATTTTAAGACAGGGTCTCACTAAATCACTAAGTTGCCCAGACTGGGCTAGAAATTGTGATCCTCCTTCTTGAAGCTCCCAGAGTGCCAGAATTACAGGCCTGTGCCACTGCACCAGCATTTCCTGAAAATTTCTAAATATTCTTTAGCTTTCATGGTTCTTCTTTATGCAGGTCTCTATAAATACAGTCAGCTACCACATAACAAGCTTTCTGTCAGTGATGGACAACATACATGATGGTGGCCCCGTGAGATTATCCAGCCTAGTGATATCCAGTGGCATAGCTGGCGGGGGTGGGGGGCGCAGTCTGTCCCAGGCAGCACATTTCTTGGCAGGAACACTAGCTGCCAAACGCACTGCATATTCAAATATGCTGGAGGGCATCAAATTGAAGGACTGCTCTGAGAGGCACAAATTCTAGCTACACTAAACTCATCTGAGAGTGTAGATACGCTCTATGATGTTCACTACGTGAGGAAATTGACTTTTGACACATTTCTTGAAAAGTACCACAGAGCGTGTGACTGTACTCATCTTTTCCAGAGCAAACAAAATCATGGTCACAGCTGAACAGTTCTTTCTGGTCTTAAGGGGCTTAGACGATCATTTTCAAACAAAATTCTGGACTATAATTAACATTCCCAGTAAGTAAAGATCCTAGGTCTGGTTCTTAGGTGGTTTTGTGGTTGTTGTTTTGCTTGTTTGTTTTTGGTGCTGGGAATTGAACCAGGGTTTTGTATATGCCATACCACTGATCTGACCCACACCCCTAGCCGCCTAGGATAGATTTTGATGGCTCATTTGAAGGTGATTCATTTTTCTCTTCCTGCATCAGAATTAACATCCTTTTTTTTTTGAGACAGGATCCCACTACGTAATTCAGACTGGCCTTGAACCTACTATGGAGCCCAGTCTCGCCTTGAACTTGCAGTGATCCTCCTACCTCAGCCTCCCACGTGCTGCAATTATAGGCTATGAGTCACCACATCCAGCTGTAGAATTAGCGTTCTTAATTTCAAAATCCTAAAGTAGTGGTCACCTCCACACCTCATTAAGAGAACAGTGTCTGATGATGTGCACATGCGCACATATGTGTGTGTGTGTGTGTGTGTGTGTGTGTGTGTGTGTGATACCCAGGGTCTTGCACATGTTATGATGACTTATACTTTCATAAATTTATAGAAATAAGCTTTTGGAACAAAGCCTTTAAATGTACAGTACTTCTTTTTTAAAAATCAAAATGTGGGGATTATACTTTCTCTTGAGTCTATTCTTAAATATTTTTACCAGAGTTTTGGTGATTCTTCATATCCTCAAAAGTTTTTTGTTTTGTTTTGTTTTTGAGTTTTAAGGTGTAAAATCATAATGCATATAAAAACATGGATGAATCTCAAAAGCATTATCCTAAATAAAACAAGCCATACTCACACATACAGCGATATACTTTATGAATCCATTTATATGACACCCTGAGAAAAGTGCTGAGGCTGGGAAATTTGTGAGTTTGAGCTCAGCCTGAATGTTATGGTTTGTGTTTAGATGTTCCCTAAAACCTCAGGCAGTTTTAGGTGGAACTTTTTCAGAGATTACTGAATCTAGAGTGTGTCCTTGATTCATGGTTCAATGCCAGGATTAAGGGTGCTGGGATTAAGAGTGGGTGATTGCTGGTTAAGGAATCCACTGATTGGATGGCACCGCCCTAATCTCAGGAGAATGGATACAATATAAGGGACAGAAAGACGCTTGTCTCCCCTCTCTCCAGTGTTGCTTTTGCTGTCTTCTGCTGCCATGAACTGTAGCCTCTTGGCCATGCATCACCCTGCCTTGGAGCCAGCCCATTAGGGACTGAAACCTCCACCAACTGTGAGCTAAGTAAACCTTTCCTTCTTAAACTTTGGGTGTCAGCTATTTTGCCTCAGCAATGAGAGAAAAATAAAAACAGACCTAGGAATGTAGCTCAATGTGAATGTCCTGGGTTCAATCACCAACACCATGAAAAAGAGAAAAGAAAGGAAAAAAATCAGTGAATACTGGGGCTAAGGTAGGGAATGGATTGATACAAACAGACAGGGGAGTTTGGGGGATGAGATGTGAGACAGGAGGGAAGAGCCTGATGTTCCCTCAGAGGGACATTTTATTTTTCTTACAGTTAACCCAAACACCACCGTGTGCCCCACGGCCACATGGGAGATATTTGCTTTGGCTGCAGCAAGCTTCTGAGGTAACTGAATCCCAAATGACTGTCCTGCAGCTTATCTGAATGATTCTGTACCTCTGCAGCCAACCAGAGGAAACTTACAATCAAACAGACAGTTAGACATTGTGCATGCACAAACCCATCTTTTCTTCCAACATAAGCAACCTCCCTAGTCTTGAGCAGGTTCAGGGCCTCTATATGGATAGCCTATGTTTGCTGTTCATGATTTCTACCTCAAGTAGAACATGCTAAGTTAGTGCACGAAGCTGGGGCAAACTCTTCACTAAAGCCACCAGCAGCCAAGTCTGATAACAACGAGGGCTGTTGGCAGCGTAAAACAATGGAAAGCTACACAAGAAATTTGGGGAGCTGCCATCTCTGCCAGCCAGAAGAGTTCCTGAGGCCTGCAGTATGGTAATTGCTTGCTCTGAGTGGAAAGGAGGGCTGATAACACTAAAAGAGCTGACAGATACTGGCATTCACAGCCTTACCACTAAAACAAATACATTTTGTCAATCTGCGATTTCTATGAAGATTAAGTAAGAACCCATGGGTAATTAGTAACATCTTGAAAGGGGACTCTTCCTTTTAGAGGGTCCTGAAGAAGAGGGCAGACAGTGGAGATGCTTATCAGCAGCTCAAGAACCAGCTTATGTTTAATTTCAACCTTATATGTGTCTAAGAATTTACACTAACTGGAGGCAGATGGAATTGTTCTGTACCTTGTGTTGATAGTGAAAAAGATCCAAAACTACACAGTGTATGTATTAGGAAAGGGTTTTACTATACATTAATATATCTTAATTTTTTAAATGGAAAAATAGATTTCATATATTACTTACTATATTATATTAAAATATATCTAATATATTACTTAATACTTTTAAGAACCCATAAGTATTTCCCTTGTGATAAAGGTGCTTTCTACTCAGGGAACTTCTATGGAAGCACCGTTGAAGAGTGACATTGACACCTAGTTGTCCCTTGTATTTTCAGCCTCTCTTGTAAAACTTTAGCAATTCGTCCCAGTTAAAATCTTATTTGTTTCTTTCCTGTGGGTAGAAAGGTTATTCCCAGATAATGTTCATACATTCTAGAAATCTTTCTTGTCCTCGGAGGTTAGACTTTCTCATGGACTATCACAATATAACATGTTGCGCATGTTCCTGGTCGTTTTCCCAGGGTCGGGTTGATCAGAGTTTTCTCACATACCAAGACTTGCAACAGTCAGTGCTTTAAGAAGAATGCTGGTATTTTTTTAAAAAATTTTAGAATTCTGAGTTAGGAACTTTAGAAATTACCTTTTATATATCTCTCTTACTCAAAATTCCCTGGGGTTAGGGATAAAGAAATTCATGTCTTCTCTCCTCCATATTCTGTCAATCACTTTTATGTGCCCAGTTTTTTTGTCCTTAGGTTTGTTGGTTGTTTTTGATTTGTAGTGCTGTGAAAGGAACCCAGGCCCTTGCACATGCTAGGCAAGAGAACTACCACTGATGCCTGCACTATCTGCTTGGTTTAGAGTGCAAACTCTTTTCAAACTCAGGCCTGCCACAGACCACTTGTCTCTATCCTCCACATTAGCAGATCTCTACCTAACCATGTAGTCTAATCTGTCAGCACAGTCATAGCCATTGTCTTAAAAACTGTTTCCCACATTAAAATAAAAATTACAGGGGCCATTGTTTTGGAACGAGTTTCTGCACTGGACCCTAGGAGTCTAGACTGCAAATCAAATTAGCATCACCCATGCCAAAATTCTGGGTCATCAGACTGAGATGAAGTTGTTATATGAAACAGTTGACAATACATAATATATCAATTAAATAAAATTGATATATAGTAGATACATAATATATATATGCAATTGGTATATATAGATATTCTTCATTTAATAAAGTACTTGTTTAACAAGTATTTGGACTTACGACTGAGGCACACTGGATTTACAACCTGCCCTTTGGACTTAAAACTCATCTTTTTCTTTGTGCAGTTCTGCGCAGCTTGGTTATAGAGCCTCTGTGTCTTTTTCTGTGCACTGCACCTCATATGTACAGCACTGTCATGTCTGATGATATACTATATGGTATAGCACTGCAGTTTTTGTTCTATTATATAGTACAGTGCTGCATGTAAAAGTTATGCAAATAAAAGCAAAGTCATAAAAAAAAGAAAGTTGTTCTATGACCTCTCCGGACTTCAGGAGAGAGACGTGAACAAGCAGATTTCAGTTGACGTGGTACATGAGGATGTAGCTCAGAGGTAGAAGCCCACTTAGCAGTCTGCTCACCACATGGCCTCTGGGTTCATTCTCAGCCCCAACTCCCCCCACTGCCCTTTCTAAAAGGAAAAATTCAATTGGCTTGATAATAAGGTTCCCTCCTGCCTTAAACCTTACACAAACAAAATGTAACCTGATATTAACCAGTCAGCTGGTGTTCTATTGTTCTGTCTCTGTCTTACAAAGAAAGTAACTTTAAAATGAACAATCTTTTCATTTTTCCTTTCTGATATTTTTCAGCCCTTCTGTGTCTGTAAAACTAATCTCAAGGACCAGGGATTTAGCTCAGTGGCCTAAGTACCTGCCAGGCAAGTGCAAGGTCACAAGTTCAATCCTCAGTGCCGCAAAAAAAAAAAAAAATCCTTTCTGCTCAGCCCATGAGAATACATGTATTTTAGAAAATGAGGCATTACCTGATTCTAGAATGAAAACTAAGCCAATTAAGATCTTCAAACTGAGTGAAGTGTTGTAGTGTACACCTGTACTCTCAGCTCCTTGGAAGGCTGAAGGAAGAGCATTGAAAGTAGGAGTCCGTCCAGCCTGGACAATTTAATAAGATCCTGCCTCAAAAATTTTTTAAAACAGGCAAGGTGTTGGGGATAGAACTCAGTGTCAAAACCCTGGGATCAATGCCTAGTACCTAAAAAAATAAAGAAAATGAAAGAAAAATCTTTAAACTAACTGGTATCATAATTTTCTCCTTTGGGAGCACTTTAGGAGTTTCAGTTACCCCATAATACAGGTTTAGCAATACCTCAGTTGTTGAACTCAATTCATTCCAAACTTTCCATGTTCAAACACAGAAAAGTTCAAGAACTGAATGTATCTTTCCCATAACAAGTAATGGAAGTTGGGCATGGTGGCATATGCCAATAATCCCAGCACTTGTGAGGCTGAGGCAGGAAGATCACCATGAATTCAAGGCCAACCTAGGCTACATAGTGAGTTCAAGGCCAGTCTGGACTACATAGTGAGACTTTGTCTCAAAAAGTAAAAACAAGACAAAAACAAAAACAAAAACAAAAAAAAAGAGAGAGAAAGAAATAATGGAAAACAAATAATTGGTTCTGGAGCCCCAAAATTACACTTACAAATTCATTTTTCTGTTTATTAACACAAAATTAATACCCCTAGGTTGTGGAAATACCTGCTAAAACATCTAAACACAATAAATATGGTACATTAAATGTCAAAGGGCAATACTAACAGAGTGGGTAGGGTCCAGCAAAACTGTTTGGAAAAATAAGCAGAACCTGTCAATTATAAGATCCAAGGACAGTGCTGAATAATTCCCAAGACCATATAAGTGGAACTTCTCATGGGCTCCCATGAGATGCAGTCGACATACAAGAGCCCAGATGCCACGAGGAACCCACTATTGAGACTATCATAGCCCACTCTGTGTCCTTTAGACAGAGTGTACTTTTATTTTTGCTCTTTTTCTCTCTGGTTCAGCCCAAGTTTGCTCTGTGGAGCCAGTTTTTTCCCGTACACCTTTATCCCTCACTTTTCAAATAAACTTTTGGCACTTTTTAGCTTGTGTCCTCCAATTCTTTATGTGAAACAGAAAAAGACCTAGAATACATTTAATTGGCAAGTTTTTTTTCTAAAAAACAACAGCAACAACAACAGAAAAACCTACCAATATCATTTCTGGTGAGTCAGCCAGAGATAACGCTTTTGGCATAGCCAGTGAGGAGAGAACATTTTGGCATAGCCAGTCTCAAGAGTAAAGCTAAGGCAGCAGGAGACCAAGGTAAGGCCCATATGGACGCATTTTTTGTTTCTCTCTAAAACGCAGAGAGGTTTCTTTTTCTCTTTCTCTCTGTCATTCTCTTACCTAGGCCAGGAATTTAGGGGCAGACAGGAAACTGTTTGCTGCATTTCTAGTTGTGGGGAATAGGGAAAGGGAATTAGAACTTTTTCTTTCTAGTTGCCTGCATTCAGTCTGTGGGTATGCCTGGTTGTCTATGCGTTTGTTTGTTCTGTATTTTGCTACCCCTTAAAAAAACTGTCCTGATCTCCACTTACTCCAGTCTATAACTTTCTTTTTCTCTGCTTGTGTTTTGGGTCAGCATGCAACCAGGTTACCTGGCTGTGTGGTTAGCAGCCATCTTGTCCTGCCTAACTTTTATATGGGCGTGTGCCACCAGCTGCTACTCTCTAAAATTTTTTTTGTTGTTTAATTACTGGCCTTACAGGCTAAGCATCTGATTTCAGAGAGCATATCGGCTTATGGAAAACCAGAGAGAAGAATCTTTTTCTTCCTTCCTGCACACACACACACACACACACACACACAGACTTGTGTACCAACCCTTTAAAACCCCAGGAAACATCTGGCAAAGCAGAGCTATCACCAGAAGACCACAGCCGCAGACCCGAGAAAATGCAGGTGTACGCGGCGGGAGCAGTGTATGGTGGGCCCACAGGCAACACCAGAGACCTGTCTCATAGGGTTGTGACCATCTTATTGTGCCTCCAGGGGAAATGTGGACACAAGAAAAAACTTGTCCATTAGCTTGCCTGCAAGAGGCAAAAGGCACTAGGGTCAAGTGTGTGCCTCAGCTTATTAACACTGCTCTCGCCCAGTCCTGGAGCCTGCCTGAGGCCATTGCCACCTACCTTTGTGCCTCCATTTTTAAATGGTAAGTTAAAGACCTATGCCTGAGGCCTGAACAAAACATTTAACATTTAAAAGTTAATCACAGGGACTGTGAGTATATAAAAGCAGAGCCATCCCTGTTCTTTTTTTTTTTTTTTTTTTTTGCAGCACTGGGGATTGAACTCACGACCTTGTGCTTGCTGGGCAGGCGCTTAGACCGCTGAGCTAGATCCCCAGCCCTCCATCCCTGTTCTTAGTAGTTGTTCCATCAGAGTAAATACAAGAGATGTTTTTCCCATGTATTTCACTGTGGTTAAATAGTCAAGAGACTGGATCTGAGTTTGATTCCTGGTACCCACAAAATAGAGAGGCAGAGAGCGAGAGCAAGAGCGAGAGAGAGAGATAGAGAGAGAGAGGCTTGAAATACCAGCTAAACCATCAAGGGGCTTAAGATAAATATAAGTTGGGCCATCAGTGGGTTCAACTAGAAAAGCTTTACTTGAAAAGTTCTGCCATGACCTCATGGGCATTAAAGGGTTAAGCAGGTCAATAAATGGTTTAGCTCCTTTATTCCTAAGAAGTTAATGGGTCCCCAATATTGAGACAAAAGCCCTCAGGCGGCTTTTTCCTGTGCTTCTGCGGTCTTGATATTGGTCGGGCCCTAAGGTTCAAAGACGTCTGTGCAAGCTGTGTGAAAGCATCTTATAGACAAACAAAAGGCATCTTATAGACAAACGTCGGTCTCCTCTTTCCTTGTGAGATGCTACCTTAAGGAGCACAGGTCCTTCTGTCTCCTTTTCTCTATCCATCCTGTATAAGCACAGTTAGAAGAGGGTGTAAGAAGGATGGTATAGGACATGACCAGGGTGGCTGACGGTTGTGTAGTCACCACAAGCTTACCGTATGCTACATGCATGAGGAAGTTGGCTCTCATAAAATTATTACATTTACTCACTATGTGCCCCTTTGCCCCCTGGCCTTTCCTCAACCCAGAAACAAACCCTAAGACCTGGATTGACTTAGATTACACCAGTCAGCGAAACAGTTATTTTTAGGAATCAGTTTACCCCTGTATAAGTATGAGCAGACTCCAGGTCCCGCCTTGGAAAATCCATCGAATTCTTCCTGCCTAGTAGCATGTCTCATTACTTGGCTGCTTTTCCTTGCGTTTGAGGCCTTATTAATAAATTTTTGCCTCTCATTACTTTCATTTCTGACCTGGCCTTTCTGAGTGGGACCTGAGTTCCTCATTCTCTGCTGGGGACTTTCGGCTGTGAGTCAGCCTCACCTCACTTCCCTGTTTCTCACCTGAGTAGAGGCGAGGGACCCAGAGATAAAGTGGGGGGTGGGGAGGGAGGAATAGGAGGTTGTTGAGACTTCTGGCCCCTCAAAGACCACAGATGGGAAATCTATTAGATTTCATCACCACACAAACTCCACCAACTTTACCACTAGGGCATATCCTTAATAAATGAGACAGGTTTGATTCTGAAAACTTAAAACAAAAATAATTTATCTCTTATTGCAATAAGAGGTTCAGTACAAACTGGGAGACGGCAAAAACTAGGCATGGGATGAAATTATGAGACTACTCTGCTTGAAACATAAAAGGTCGAGTAAAATGCCTTATGTTCAGGCTTTTGTGACTTTTTATCAAAAAAAAAATACTCAAAAACTATGGTGCTTAGTTGGATCCCCCAAAAATGTCCTGGACGACCCTGTTCTAAGGTCCCTATTTGTCTGTCAGGGGAATCTCAGTCTCACTGATCTGTTTAGGGAGGATAACCACACTGTCTCCTCAACCCCCGCCCCTTATATTCCTCAGACCAACACATCAGGTCTGTACCCTCCAGATGACAAGGAGACTCCGTTAGAGGCCACTGCTCCCCCAAACACTCCTGGGCTCCCTTGGCAGCCTCCTCAGGCAGCCCTAAGTCCCCCTGGGTACACAGTTTTAAGCCCTGCAGGGCAAATTTGAAGTGGTGCTTCCTACTGTTCTGGTTCACAACTTGCCCTGCCCCTAAAAGAAGCCCCAGGGAGAAAGAAAAAAAAACAAAAAACAAAAAACAAAAAACATCCCAATTGCAGGTGCCTTTTTCAGGAGAAGATGTCCAGCAGTGCCCAAAACAACTAAGCCAAGCTGGATGTGGGGTTGCACGTCTATAATCCAGCACTCGGGAGGCTGAGGCAGGAGAACTACTGTGAGTTCAAGGCCAGCCTGGGCTACAAAGTGAGCTCAAGGCCAGTCTGAACTGCATAGTGAGACCCTGTCTTAAAAACAACTCCCTCAAAGAAAAAGAAAACCAACTAGATCAACTGTTAGAAAGCCCTATTAAGTTTGCAGACAAGATGCAAACTTTGACACCCAAGTTTGACTTAACTTATCATGCTGGGATATCCAATTCATCTTGGCCACTTACTATACCTCAGATAAAAGACAAAGAACCCTACAAGAGGCCAGGAGCTATGTAGATAAACAATATGCTAACAAAATAAAAAGGCTGGGCATGGTGGCACACACCTGAAATCCCAGCACTCAAGGGGGCAGAGGTAGGAGGACTGCTGCGAGTTCAAGGCCAGCCTATTCTACATAGTGAGTTCAAGGTCAGCCTAAGCTCCACAGTGAGACCCCCTCAAAAAATAAAATGAAATAAAGAAACCACTCTGGAGAGGCTCTTCTCCCCTCAACAGAACCAAACCGATAGCATAATACTCAGCAAGGACTGAAAATGATATCAGTCCATGCTAGCTGCTCTTACCAGGGAGACAAAGAGGTGTGCCGAGTCTTTCATGAATATGCTGATCAAGAGAGTATGAGATGGTGTGAGACTACTGCCTCATTAACAAGGCTATTACTCCAATCCATTCTCTAGTGGCAGGCCCATATATAACTCTCTCCCAATTCCAGGGGACAGAAATTGGTTCTCAATCTCAGATTTAAAAAACACATTTCTCTATCTCCCTACATCCAAGCTCTCAGTTCCTGTTTGCCTTTAAATAAGACAATATTCTAGTTTCCTGGTCCTGACATTTGGCATAAACTATAAAATCTTCTGTGAGGTCCTCAAACACCTATGGCCCAGTTGCTGGACATAGCTTTTTCTGTGTTCAACAATCAGAACCCAGAAGAGACTCCTCCCATGGCCCCCCAAAAAGCTAAGATTATAGCTGCTACAATTGGTAATACTTTAAACCCACCCAGGTTGTCAAAAAAAAAAAGAAAGAAAGAGAAGAAAAGAAAAGAAAGAGAAGAGAAGAGAAGAGAAGAGAAGAGAAGAGAAGAGAGAAGAGAGAAGAGAGAAGAGAGAAGAGAGAAGAGAGGAGAGACAACTGAGAAAAAGGTCCTTGTTTCAAGTGCAAAAAAAAACTAGACACTGGGCATGAGATTGCACCAAGCCTCCACCTCGGCCCTGCTCCATATGTGAGACAGCTAAAGTGCCTGACTCGTGGCACTGGAGATTTAACTGCCTCTACTCACAGAGAAGGGCTGGGCCACTCAAAATTTTCATTTACTACAAAGGCTCAGGGGAACCTACAAGGCCCCTGTTCACAAACATCACCATCTTCTCTGAGGAACCCTGGGTAACCCTGGATGTCATGGATGAGCCAGTTCAACTATGTCATTCAGTTTTGATTTTCTTCTCTAAAAACTCCTTCGAATCTATAGCCATAATCGGGATCAAGATGACCCCTAATTAGAGTTTATTTCTCCTCTGCCCAAAAGTTAGCCACTCTTGTAAACGAGTAATCTCCCAGAACTATACCAGCAAGCAAGATCCTGAAGGTGTGGCTCACTGATGGAAATAACTTTGTCCAAGAAGGATATCAAAGGCAAATTATGCAGTTGTCAGCTCACAACAGATCATTAAAACTAAACCTCTTCCCCCAGGAACAATAATCAAAAAAGTAGAAGGAGAAGGAGAAGAAGGAGGAGGAGGAAGAAGAGGACAAAGAGGAGGAGGAAACAGAGAGCTTAACTAATAAAAAGCTTACTAACTAATGAAAAGAAGTCCAAAAAAAAATCCATCTATAAAATACAGAAAGGAAATTCTACAATGGCTAGAGGCAGTCTATCTTCCCAAACCAGTCACATTTGCACTGTAAAAGACACCAGAAAGACACGTTGGAAGTCTCCTTGGGAAATCAAAAGGTTGATAGAAAAGCAAAAAGAACAACTGGTACAGCCCCTTAAGACCCTAGCCTTATTACCAGTTCCAGAGAAACCATTGAAACCAGTCTAGGCTCACCGGTAACCAGCTCAGAGGGAAGGCACAGGCAGGCCCTGCTCCACATGCATTCCAGCAGCCCTCGGGACACTTCTGCCCCAAATAACCAGCAAGGGCTGGGAATAAACAGAAGCAGGCCCTGCACCAGAGCACCCAGTGGCCACCATTGGATGCCCATAGCCAGCACTGGCCAGGAAGACCAGTCACCCTCCAGAGAAATTGTAGCCAACACGGGAAGTGCCTGGAACCCCACTATCTGCTTGTTTGGAGGAACCCAGGAAAATGTCAAGATGAAGAAACAAAAGGCAGTCCCTGGACCCAACCCAAGCAGAGCAAGTCCAGGAGATGAAAACATGGAAGAGATCGGGAGTCACACACCTGAAGTTTCTGCAGTGATGGCAACTGAAGTAAAGAGACAACTCCATGAGGCTACAAAAGAAATTAGAACAGAAATACTATCTCAGGTAAAAGAAGAAATGAAAAACATAATTAAAGAATTGCTATGCTTCTCTAAAGAAGACATAGATAAAAAAATAGAGGAGCAAAGGAAAATGAGGGAAACCATGAATGAACAATATAAGAGAGATTTTGAATGCATGAAACAGATTCAAAGAGATATCCACAAAATTAAAAACTCCATTGAAAGCTGACAAAATCACTTGAAAGAAACTGAAGATAGACTTTCAGACCTTGAAGACAGGCGTGCAGCTTGTGATCAGGAAAGGAAAGAGCTCTTAAAAATAATGAGGAACCAGGAAATAACTGCAAGATGATGTGAAGCGAAATAATTTAAGAGTGATAGGCATCAATGAAGAAGCAGGGGTCAACACAAAAGACATAAAAATTCTATTTACAGAAGTACTAGCAGAAAACTTCCCAAACATGGGAGAAAGACATGCTATTCAGATAAGTGAGGCATACAGAACTCCAACTAGCCATAACCAAAGTAAATCTACACCCAGACATATAAGAATCAAGATCCCAGAAATTCAACACAAGAACAGAATATTAAAAGCTGTTTGAGAAAAGAAACAGATCACCTATAAAGGAAAATCCATCAGAATCACAACAGACTTCTCAACACAAACCATCAAGTCAAGAAGAGCTTGGAGTGAAATATTTCAAGTCCTGAAAGAAAACAACTTCCAACCCAGATTGATGCACCCTGCAAAACTTTCTTTCAAAATTAATGGAGAAACAAGATACTTCCATGACGAACAACTGAAGGAATTCATGACCACCAAACCAACCCTACAAAGAATACTGAAGGACATTTTTAGAAAGAGGTAAAAAGACCATGGTTCCAGGAACAGCGGCAGAGGGGGATCACCAAGCAGGACAGACAATAGAATGGAGGGGAAAAGTACACAGCCAGTGGCAGGAAAATAGCATGGCAGAGAAGAGCCAGTGGATGTTGGCCGTAACCATTAATGTAGATGGCTTCAATTCACCAAAAAAAGAAACGCAGGTAGAGTAAATCAAGAGACAAGGTCCGTCAATATGCTTTATCCAACAAACATATTTAATTCAAAAGGGAATTCATAGACTAAAAGTCAAAGGAGAGAAAACAATGCTCTATGTGACAAGGAACCAGAAAAAAACAGTAGGGGTAGCTTGCCCATCAGCTGCAGAATGGAAAGGAAAGATATGGCATTTCTATACAATGGAAAGCTACTCAGCTATAAATAAAGATAACCTTGAGACCCTTGTAGATAAATGGATACAACCTGAGAGCATGCCCATGGGTGAAAGGGTTCAGAGTCACATGGGTGAACATCTTATTGTCTCCCTAATATAAGAATCTGGGGAAATTAGTGGGATCTAAAATACAAAATAGAGGTTGTGAAGGTGAAAGGGGAGGCGATGTCTCCAGGGGGAAGGCAATGGCCATTGTTAATCTATAATTCTGTTTTGAAGCCCTGTATTGTCCTCATGGTTCTGTTTAGCTTGGTTTCATTGTTTAGTTATGTTTGATTTTATTATATTTGATGGCACGGACAACTATTGCAAAAATAACAAAATGGATAATAGCAGCTATTATTGATTTCCTATTATCGTGTTCCAAAGCCTATATTGCTTTACTTGTTTTCTTTTGATTGATTGTACTCTATTTTGCTTTGATTGATTTTGTTATGTGTGATGGTCTAAGCAGCTACTTTGAAGATAAGATGCATCATGGTAGCCTCTGTTGTATTCCTACAGTCTTGTTTGAAGTCCTGTATTGCTTTCATTGTTTTCTTTTGATTGGTTTTATTCTATTCTGTTTGATTGTATTACACCTAAGGGTATGGGCAGTTATTTTGAAGATAGCAAGAGGCATTATGATAGCCATTATTGATTTCCTTTCAATTTGTTTTGAAGTCTTTTATTATGTTCAGTGTTTTGTTTTGACTGACTATTCTATTTTGTTTTATTTTTGTTATGTCTGATGATATAAACAGCTACTTTGAAGATAACAAGAGGCATTATGATAGCCACTGTGGTATTTCAACTGCCTTGTTTTGAAGTCCTGTATTGCTTTCATTGTTTTGTTTTGATTGGTTTTATTCTGTTCTGTTGTATTTGATTTTATTATGCCTGATGGTATGGGAAGTTATTTTGAAGATAGCAAGGGGCAACATAGTAACCATTGTTGGTTTATTTTTATTTTTTTTTGAACTCTTGTATCACATTCTTTGTTTTGTTTTGATTTAATATTCGGCTTTATTTTGTATTTGTTTTATTCTCTTCAAAAAAAAAAAACCAGTCTATACCCCTAAGAAAAATAAATGGGCTTCAGGGGGGACAAGGAAAAATTCAAAAGGGACTCTGGTGGTATTTTAAAAACAAAGTGGTTCTTCCTCAAGGGACACACTTCATGATTTCTTCCATGTGAGAAAAGATGCCACATTTAAAAATGGTCACTCAAGTTTCTACTGGACTAGGACTAATGACAACCACCCAGCAGGTTTACAAAGCCCACTCTGCACACAGTAACTCGGGCAAGTCCAAATTGCCTCTTTTATTATAACCTGTACAAAAAAATTAAGTAAAATAAAGCCTGTATAGAGGAGAGGGACATATCCTGGAGAGGACTGACAGCTAGACTTTATCCACATGTCACCATTTAGAATATTTAAACAGCTTTTGGTCCTAATTGACAGCTTTACAAACTAGATTAAAGCCCTTCCTACCTGTTCAGAAAAGGCTACTGAGGTAGTCAAGGTGCTTCTTAAAAAAGGTCATCCCCAAATTTACGCTACCCTAGTCCCTCCAGAGTGACAATGCACTTTCTTTTACCTCCCAAGTAACTCAGGGAGTGGCAAAAGCTTTTAAAATAAAATGCCACCTTCGTTGCACTTGGCTGCCTCAGCCATCTGAAAAGACAGACAGAGCCAACCAGATCCTAAAGCAAGCTCTGACAAAACTTTGCCAAGAGACATCTGAGTCCAAGCTCTGATTGCTGCCAATAATGTTCATGAGGGTTCATAACATACCCAAAACTGGACTAAGTTTCAGCCCATTTGAAATGTTACATGAAAGGCCATTTCTATCCTCCGATGTGATAATAAAGCCAGTGACTATGAGACTCTTACAATGTCTCATCAGTCTGGGCTAAGTACAACATGCGGTCTACATGTACAAAAAGAGAGTCCTGCCAGTTCCCGGCCCAGGGACATCACCGAATGCCTGCCCTAGACCAAGTGCTTATGAAAACTTGAGAGAAAAAACACCAACAGATCAGTTAAAGCCAAAATGGAAAGACCCCCTTGTAACACCCACTACAATAGAGGTAGCAGAGATAGAAAACTAGTCATCTTTCTAGACTGAAGCTAGTCCTGCCTACAGTGTCTAAATAACAAGACCACCCAAAAGGAAAAAGCTACTTCTGTGAGCCTCCGAAAGCCTTGAGATTTCTCGTCAAAAAGCAAGACAAATAAATAAGATCTTGCTAAGGCCATGGCTCTCAGACTCTTGGTAATTTGTCTGACATACCTAACATACATTGTTCTCTACAGGAAGCATACAAATCTTACCTGCTCCTCACATTTGGGCTAATAATAGTTTCTTTCTTCCATCAAACAGGCAGCTCAATCGTCACTAACACTTTTCTTATTATTTTCTGACAAGTTTTTCTTTCTTCAACCCAGCCAGTGAGCCACAACACCCCGAGATAGTTAGTGTTACAGTTTGTATATAGATGGGCCCCCAAGCCTCATGTAGTCACGGAAGTGGCTGAATCTAGCGTTTGTGATTGACTCCTTGTCTAGTGCTGGGATTGGCGATGTGAGTTCTGCACCCGCCCAGAGGTGGAGCCGACATACAATGTAAGGTTGGGATGGGGGCGTGTTTTTCCTTTTGGCGCGGTTTGCTCTTGCCGCTTGCAGCCGCCATGAATGACTGCCCCTTTTGCTCTGGCTGCTGCCTTGAAGTGTTGCCCCAGTGCCATGCCAACCTGCCTTGGAGTCAACTGATTATGGACTAAAATCCCCAGAAACTGTAAGCTAAATAAACCTTTCCTTGCTTCCCTTTGAGTGTCAGGTGTTTTGTCCCAGCAACGAGAAAAGTAACCAAGACAGTTAGAAAATACAAATCTCTAATAGATAGGGGCTACAGCTCCTTCCAGCTTAGAAAAGCTATAAAAAACAGAGAACACCACTCCTACAATGCCACATAAAGAACTGAAAGATTTATGTCTCTACAGGGGAAATAATAGAGGAGGTAGGGTGTAACAAAACTGGCTGGAAAAATAAGCAGAACCTATCAATTACAAGATCCTAGGACAGTGCCAAATAATTTCCACATTATCAGGAAATCTAATGTCTTCCTATTAGGCTCCCTTCTCCCCTTGAATTTTCCAGAAAATCGAAGCCTTAAGCAGTTCAAAAGGGCCCATCTGACATCTGTCCTATGGCAGAAACTGTTAAATGATCACCAAACTAATGCTGCCATATTTAGCAAATAAAAGCACAGGGCACCGTCATATTATATGAGATATATTTGTGCTTTTAAAAAGTTTGTCTGAAATTAAAATTTAACTAGCTGTTCTCTGTTTTATCTGGCACTCGTGCACCAAATCCTCTTCACCTCTCTGGGCACACACAGCTCTGTTATGTTTCCCAGCTTCACAGTCAGGTATGGTTGTGTAACTGAGTTCTAGAAAAAACCTCTTTTTTCTTTCTAGGTAGGGAAAGCATGAAGGTGATGCACTCAACATGGGAGGAACCTGGGCACCTTGATCATCACTGGAGCAGAGCTGCCCAGGAGGATCACCTGGGAAAGGTGCACACCACAAACACAGCGTGAACTGTTACCTGAATATGAAATGTCCTTGCATTGAGCAAAGACACTAAGATTAGAGATTATGATTGTGATTATGATTATTATTACAGATGGCTCTACCTTAACCAATATAGAACACTGGTATCTTGAAGTGGAGTGCTGCCGTAATAAAAACCCAAAATTTGTGACATCATCTCTGAATCAGCAGTGAGAGGTAAGGAAACACAATACTCACAACTAGAAAAATGGACACAAATATTGTAGGGTGACAAATAGTTGATAAAACGTCACTTGGAATAATTTGGATGATGGTATGCCTATTCGAGTTACTGAATTTCTAATTCTCCTGTGAGAAATTAATTCCTTTTTTTCTCAATGCCATGTGCCTTTTTGGCAGTTTGATGAAGCTATGGACCCCATTTCAGACAATGTTTTCGGATGCATAAAATAAAATACATAAGACTATAAAGAAATCAATTCCATTAGTAAATGCTTAGCAAAATAGTTTTAAAAAGCAAATATGAGACACAGTATATTTGCAACTTGATTAATGTATGAAATACTTGTATAACAAAATCTAGAGGCATATAATAGCTCGTTTTGTGTGTCAGCCTCACAGTTAGCATATTCTGGGAGGCTGGAGGTAATTTCCAGATCCTTTCTGACCCAAAGAGTTGAATGAAACGAGAATAAATGGTGGCAGTTTCCCACTTACTAGAGGTAGGAATAATAAAAAAGAAGTGTAGGGGAGAAACAGGCTCTGCAGAGCAAGTCTGGGCCTCATTAAAAGGGAAGAAAAAACCGGGCCTGGTGGCTCACGCCTGTAATCCCAGCACTCGGGAGGCTGAGACAGGAGGATCATTGTGAGTTTGAGACCAACCTGGTCTACAAAGTGAGCTCAAGGCCATACTGAACAGCATAGTGAGACCCTGTCTCAAAAAGACAAGGGCTGGGGATTTAGCTCAGTGGCCTAAGCACCTGCCTGGCAAGCATCAGGTCATGAGTTCAATCCCCAGTGCTGTTAAAAAAAAAATGGGAAGAAAAGTAAAAAATACAACCTACAGTGGTGTTGGGTGGACTGTTGTGGAGAAGCACAACAACGAGCTCTTAATGGCAACTGTCTCTTTTTGTGTCACCCACTCCTCAG
>RJWT010013980.1:0-21395 GCA_004365215.1 Cuniculus paca
ACATTTAGCTTTTTAAATCTGGTTTGATTTTATTTTAGAACATGGTGAGAGATACTGGTCTAGATTCAATCTTCTGAATGTGGATAGCCAGTTGTTCCAACACCCTTTATTAAAGAGGTTATCTTTAGTTGAGGATGTGTTTTTGGCCCCTTTGTCAAAGATATAGCTGAATGTACTTGGAGTTGATACTGCATCCTCTGTTCTGTTCCATTAGTCCTCATGTCAGTTTTTGTGCCAGTAGCATGCTGGTTTTATCACAGTAGCTTTGTAATATAACTTCAAGTCTAAGATTATGTTGTTTCTGACTTTGTACTTTTTACCCAGGATTGATTTTGCCTTTCTGGGTCTCTTCCAGTTTCATGTGAATTTTGTTTTCTCCAGTACTATGAAGAATGCTTTTGGAATTTTCATTGGGATAGCATTAAATCTGTATATCAATTTTGGAAGTATGGTCATTTTGGTTGTGTTAGTTCTGCCTATCCAAGAACAGGGATATCTTTCCTTTTGATGTCCTCTTCAATTTCCTTATTATAGTTTTCGCTGCAGAGATTGAAAAGAAAGATGGTTTCTTAACCTCAAACTTACTCAAAAGAGAACTTTCAACATTTACCTGAAATTGTATTATGAGACAACAATAGCCACTACCCACATTTTATGCAATTTTGAACTATAATTCCTATGTGACCCAGTAACAAAATAAAAAGAAATAAGCACTATAAGTATCATAAAGGATAAAACAGTCATTAGTCACAAATGATGTCTTAGTGCATATAGTTAATGGCAAACTTAACTGAAGGTTGATAAACTTAAAATTCTCATGATTTAACCCAATAAATTTACTTCACATTCAAATTACAGTCCAGTACGGAGTTCTTGGCTGAACAATCTTTCATATGATTACTCAAGAAACTGAATCTTGCTATCTTACCTGTGACCCACTCAGAATTCCCTCCTACTTTCTGGCAAATGATAAAAGAACATGGAGGTCCATATATGGGAAAATTTATGAATATACACAGCACTAGTTCTGTCCACATCATATTTTGTATAATCCAATCAGTCAGATGGCAAAATAACTGGGAGGAAGACTGGGAAATATGATCTCGCTGTGTGCCAGAAAAGTAGAGGAGATAAGACTTTGTAAGCATCTCTGTCTCTCTTATATTGTCTAAGTAGAAAGTTCAAGAGAATCTTACACCCAAACTTAGACATCTGTTAGAAGATTTTGACAAGACTGGCTATTAAGGTTGGATATTTGCATAATATATGAACTGTCAACTCACAGAAAAGAAAATTCAAATGACTAATAAACATATGAAAAAGATGCTCAACAGAAAACTGCCAATTAAAACAACAGTATGAGTTGATTTCATGCTCTTTAGATTCTGAAAAACGTAAAATGCTGATAATACCAAGTCAGAATTGCCAAGGCAGGAAGTCTCACATATTATTTGATCGACACATTATTTATTTTGATATATCCACTTGGGCAATCAAACTACAGCTATTTTGTCACTTTAAAGAAACTTATGATGTCTGTTCTAATCCATTTTGGTTGATCATAAAATGTCATCCTTTTTGGGCAATTTCATTTTCCTTATTTCAGAGTTCTTGGTAGTGAAAATAAGAAAACCTTGTGAGCTCTGCAACCTGATTGCACTCTGACAGTACTTGTGATTTGTCTTTCTTTTGAAAGGCTTTTGCTGTAACAGAAACTACTGATGTTTTTAATGTCTCCAAATGAGAAACAGTCCTTGGACGTTTCTTACCAGCCCCACAAACTATCCTCTGCGGTGCAAAACTGCTTACAATATCCCTATTCTGTAACTTAATTTTCTTCTTTTCTATAAAATTTTGAACTCTGTTCCCAAAACAAATGCTTTATCAATTTCCAGTGGCAATAAATTGACTACACTTTTAGTGATACTGTATTTTTCAGGAAAAAGAAATCTTCCAGAGTCAGTAAGTAAAAGACATGTCACGAGTTAGTGTAATAGGGAAAACATGGGCTTTGGAACAATGGAGACATGAGTTGGAATTCTGGCTCTGCCTCTCACTAGTTTGGGGACCTAGCCAAATCTCTTAATATCTGCAAAAAAGAGGTAAATTTTACACTTCAGAGAATTGTCATAAAGATTAAATGCAGCACATACAAAGCTTTTGGTGTTGTAGGTATTTGTACATGTGAGCTTGTCTATCCTGCTCATTGAACGTGCCAGTATTATTAATGTTAAATCCTGTGGTTTTGTAGGCCTGACAGTTAGCATGTGGTGATATTTATTTTAGCTGTCCACTCCCTTTCTTGCATTCTTATATTTTTATATTTTGCCTCATGGTTTTTCGAATCTTCAAACTTCAGATGAAATAAATTGCGTTCTAATAAACTTGGTAATTTACCATAATAAAACATTCTACATGACATTTCTTTTTATCATTCATTCATTCTTTTAGCAAACCAAGTACAATATATAAGTTTTAATTCATTTGCCAAATAATAATAATAACAATTAGTGAACAATTATGCTCTAGACGGGAAAATCATAAATTTAATACATATTCAAAATCTAATGAATCCACATTTTAATTATTGACTACAGGAAAAAATGTTACAATACTTTAAAAAAGGTTAATGCTATAGCTTTATCAGGTTTTTCGTTTTAAACATCTTGTCTCGTTTTAATAAATCACTGAAATTTGGGTGGTATTCTGTCAACTGCATTGTAATTCAATCAGCCCAAAGTGCTGTCAATGTTCCCAGTTTCTGTCCAGATAAAATTAATGATAGATAAAATATTGTTTGTTTGCTTGTTTGTTTTGGGGGGGGTTGTTTTTCTGGTTTGTTTGTTTGTTTGTTTTGTACCGGGAATCAAACTCACAACCTCATGCTTGCCAGGCACTAATGCTTCTGAGCTGAATTCCTGGCCCGATAAAATATTTTTGTGTTAGCAAAGTAATGGAGAAATGAACCAGTCACTAAAGGACAAGTATTCTATTTTTCCACTTATATGAGGTAGCTAGAGTTGTCAAATTTATAGACTGAAGGAGAGGAAAATATAAAGTTGGGGTTTAATGGATGCAGAGTTTTGGTTGGGGACCATGAAAAGATTCTAGAGATGGACAGTGGTGATAGTTGAATAACAATATGAATATACCTAGTGTTGCAGAATGGTACACTTCAAAGTGGTTTGAACTGACAATTTTTATATCACACACACACATACAAAATAAATAGAGAAATTTACAAATAGAAAATTCAGCCTTTGAAACCACAACAGATGTCAGGCATAGTTCATCACACCATCAAGAAATTGTTTCAATGTGATAATTATTTCTCAATTATTTTTGTTTTTTCACAGTTGTGCCATTCATGGTAATGAATCTTACTTTTTGAACATTGGAACCCTAAAAGTTCTATCAGAGACTTCCTAAATTTTAACCCTTTTAAGTAGTCATAGACACAAACTTCCAAAGTGCAGCTGAGCATTGGTTATTTGAACGCCTTAGTTCTTTCCCTGAACTCTTCCAAAACATTAATAAAGTTTGCCTTCATATTAGAAAAAGTTGGACATTCACATAAAGTTCATGCATGTAAAATCCTGATAGAAAGAGTTCAGTTTGAAAGATATTTAGTGATATTCTTTTAAAAAATGTATTTTTCATGCCTTGATGCTATAATCAAAAATCAAATCTAATATTCTGTTTTATGGTTGTATTTTTATATAAATATAAAATAACATGAATTTAAAGTAGCCTTTTTTCAACACTTTCACATCATGCAATACTTTAAAATGCCTACTTTGCAAGGGATTTAGCTCAATGGTGTAAGCGCTTGCCTGGCAAGCACAAGGTCATGAGTTCAATCCCTGGCACCCAAAAAAAAATTATAAAATGTCTACTTTGATGATTTGAATATCACTGGACTCTTCCAAATACTAAATAGCCACAGTGACTGGGCCACCAAATATCACTGTCCATTAATGCCTTGTCTCCTCTATTTGAATTTTTAGGCATTTCTTGTTGACTTACTTGAATTCACATGTGACTCTAAATTACTAATGTTATTAACTGTAGCAGATATATTTAAAACCAGAAGCAAACTTACATTTTAAATATATAATGCATAAATTTGAGCATAACTTACAGATGTTTTAAAAGATGGCCAAATCTTTGACAAGCCACCCATGACAATCCCAAAGTTCAACAGAAAATTAGACACCCAAGCTCCATGTGAAGACGCTGAGCTGCTTTGTGAAAAGCATTTGCAACAAAAGAACTCAATAGCACAGATGACGAATGACACATAATGTTTGCCTTGCTATCATTACACGTGGGCAAGTTTTGTCAACACTTTGCTTCATAACAACACAACATAATGTAGCTATACATGGAAATACTCTTAATCATCCCTCAGTGTGTCCATGAGTGCAAGTAACAAGGAGCTCTAGTAGTTTCATTCATTTGACCTAGTCATTTCAAAGACAGTCTGTAGAACATTCAGTACTGTACTTTGTATGGACCTAAGATGCTTTAGCTATGTTTTATCTTCCTATAAAATATTTAATTTAAAAAAATACGTAAGATCTTAAGGAAAACGGTACCAAAATGTTGGTACTTGTTCTTCTCTTAGTCAGACTACATTTAATTGTTTTCATCATAATGATAGAAATCAGTCAGCATGTTCCAAAGGCCCTTGGACGTTCTGTGATCTTCCTCCCACAGCTTCACAAAAACTCGCAAGCTATGATGCTCTGACTTTCACAAGCGAACTTAGTCTTTTAAAAGGAAAGTGCTGTCTTTATATATTTGTTCAGTCTTTTGACATGTGTAAAATTGTGCTACAACTTCTGTTAGGTTCTTATCTATTTTTGGTGTGTTACTGACAACTTTTTTAGTCTTGTGTCCCAACCCTATTTTTCCCATGAGCCCTGTGTGTTTTACTGCTTGATTTTGCATAATACAGTTGCCTTTAGAAACATACATGCTAAGCCGGGCGTGGTGGTGCACTCCTGTAATCCCAGCACTCGGGAGGCTGAGGCAGGAGGATCACTGCAAGTTCCAGACCAACCTGGGCTACAAAGTGAGCTCAAAGCCAGCCTGAACTGCATAATGAGACCCTGTCTCAAAAAGACAAAAGAAAGAAGAAAGGAAGGAAGGAAGGAAGGAAGGAAAAGAAAGAAAGAAAGTAAGAAAGAAAGAAAGAAAGAAAGAAAGAAAGAAAGAAAGAAACTGTATCATAGCAGAAATTCACACACAAAGCTATATGAAAGTGTTTTGTAATTTCCAATGTGATCATTTGCTTACTGACAGTGTAATGAATAGTATCTATTGTTTCAAAAGAAAGAAAAATGTTATTTTCTTTACAACCTGAGTTTCAACTTTTCTACACTTACAGAAAACAAGTTTCAATCCCCAAGAACCAATTGTCAAACCTATAATCCTAGCACTCCTTCAACTAGCAAGAGTTTGAGTGACAGACCTCCAAAATAGCTATACTGAGATTTTTTTCATCACACTTGTTGTTCATGTGAAAACTCTGAATTTTCTAACTCAACTACATATTATTCTTTCACTTAGGCAACCCCTTTGTAGTAATTCAGATGTGAATCTTGAGGAGGGTGTGTTAGTTTTTCATGATGGTGTAACAGAGTACCACATATTTACTAGCTCACAACATCAACTCGCTTCTCCCTGGTCATTTTACCCTGAGTCTAGACATAGCTTACCTGGGGGCTGCAGCCAAGGTTGAGGCACAAGTCATCTGTGCCTCAGGGTATCCCTGAGCCCTAGCTAGGCTCTTCGTCCTAGCCTAAGTAGTTTTGGGCAGAATTCAGCACCTTTCTGTACAGAGATGTTTGTCCTTCTGTGTAGTCCTACAGAAGGATCTCTCTAATGATGAGGAGTATTCTGGAATATAGATAGTATATGTGGGTTCTCACTTCTTCCACAGTGGCTTTTAGAAGTAGATATCCTGACCTTTGAAGTCCCTTTGTGAAATAGAAAATATAGTAATTGCAACCAATACCTACAACATAGCACGCAGTGTGCTAAACACCTGTGTTGACTCATCCAATCCTCACAACAACCCTCCGAGGCATACAAACAAAGCGGGGCATGGAGGGGTCCAAGACAGGACGGGGCAGAGCCAGCCCGTGGAACATCCTACCCGGTGGTGTGGCTGGAGAGTCCGTGCACTTATCCACGGTCACCTTCTGCTTCTCGTAAGGGTGATAGAGAACATCAAATGTTGGTCCAGGGCCCCAGTCCCACTTTGCAATAGGCAAAGGTTGCTTTAGGGTCCTCCTGCCTCTCTTCAGGTCCCTGCCATGCTCCTGGCCACTCTGTGCTGTCCCCTCCAGCTCTCTTTATCCTGTATATGCTCCCGGTGAGCTTTGCTCTTATCGAAACAGTGCCCTGTTATTGCTCCTGACACAGAAGCTCATTATCATTTCTATGCTTAACTCACCCAATATTTCTTTTGACAAATGACTCAACTCTTAAACAAAAAGAAATGATATAATCCTCTAAGAATCAGGGGGCTGATTACCTAATGGAATAACATGGAGGAGGAAATTTTGATGGCAGATTTTCCCAGTGCCCTTCAATTCTCTTCACTTACTTCCAGTTGCAATGAGTTTCTAAGACTTTTTGAATGCCTGTTGTACCTTGCCCCAAGAAGAGAGAGTCCTGTGGGATGAAGAGCCAGGGAAGGGAATCCTTAGTCCCTACCCACAGAAGACAATGTGATGGAGAGCCTCATAAAGTAGAACACATGCCTTCACCCTCCAAAGTTAGGATCATCTGTGTTTTGGTTACTTTTCTCTCATTACTGAGACAAAATACTCAACACCCAAAATTAAGGATGGAAAGGTTTGTTTGTGGAGGTTTCCGTCCATAATCAGCTGGCTCCAAGGCAGAGTGGCATGGCACTGGGGTAACACTTCAAGGTAGCGGCCAGCAAAAGCAACCATAGCAAAAAGGAGTGGAAGAGCAAGTCTCTTTTCCTCCCTTATATTGTATGCAGGTCACCCCCTCCCCACCCCCCCAGGGAAGATGTAGCGCTCCCAGAATCTCTGTGCCTTGCTCTTGCACAGGATGAGGATAATTACAAAGTAAGGATCTTGGCTCCCCACTGAGTCTCTTAGTTAAACTTCTGAACTTCTCAAGTTGACACAGTGTATCAACCATAACAATGCGTAAGGGAGAGTCACAGAGAGATGCTGTGGGCCCACAGTTGAAGAAGGGAGTTTGGGGGTCAGAACACCAAGAGTTCAGTGTCGCTTCCCCACACTGACCCCCCTCTTTGAATAGCAGTCGTCCTCTACCCAGACACTTTTCACTGCTTACTTATCCTTACAGAGATTCCAGTATTTGAAATTGATTCTGCTAAGAGGTTCTATTCAAAATTTGTATTCCCAAATAACAGTAGGAGAACATTTAGATATATTGTTTTTTCCCCTTTTCTTCTGTGTCTAGATGCCTACATAAGGAAGAAGGCACACACGGAGTGTCCCTTATCCAAGTGCTTGGGGCCAGAAATGTTTCAAATTTCAGATTTCTTTCAGATTTTGGAGAGTCTGCATATACATGAGATATCATGGGGGCTAGGACTCACATCTAGATAAGAAATTCATTTGGTTTCATGTGTACCTTAGATATACAGGTTGTAGATAATCTTCCAGGATATTTTTTGTGTGTCTGCATTTTGTCTGTGACTCATCACACAGGGTCATGTACAGAGCCCTCCACGTGCAGCATTGTCACTATCTGAAAAGCTTCAGATTTTGGATTTTCAGATTAGAGATGCCACTGCAGTATCTGCAGTCTGAGACAGCTCAACAGGTCACAGACGTCTTCACTTCGCTTTCAGAGCTCCACAACTCCTCCCTAAGGCGTGGCTGTCAGCATCCATCCCCACCCTGCCTTGCACGTCTTCTTGTTGCCCCACACTGACACTATTCCCTGGTCCATGTAGACTGCAGCACCTGGTCCCACACGCCATACACATTTCATCACCGTCTTCCCTGATGCTGACTCGCACCTTCCGCCCTGCCACCCCGAGCTGAAGACAACTGCTGGTGGGTCTGCTGGGGTCCTCTCCTTCTTCGGCAATCAGCACAGAGCAAGCCTCCCCTCCACTCATTCTACCCTCTTCATGACATTTTGCAGAAACTCCTTGATGCATCTAGCATATGATCAGCACCTTTACCTAGTTTCTCTCATAATTTTTCTTTTACATTTTTGGGGCATTTCAGTAGTATTCATTAAAAGGAGAATGTGAATTCCCCATTCTGCTCAAATTGTGCTCTCGAACCAGTAGTCAAGCCTTCAGAACAGGGAAGCTCAAAACAAAAGAAGAGCAGGTGGAGCTCTGAGTACGAGATACTCCTGAGTGGTCTGGGTACAGGGGCTTCCCTGGGTGTGGAGGAGTAGAGCCCACAAGTGGAGCAGGTGGAGATAGCACCAAAATTCTTAGGAAACTAGAATTGTCCAGATTCCCCTGCCACTGAAGTTTTCTCGTCGGCATCAAGACAGTAATGATTTCCTAGGCCATTTTCTCCCTCATATTTTAGGTTTGCACAACTTGTCTCAAGAAAGGAAAGAGAGAAGAAAGGAAGGAGGAAAGAGGGGAGAGGGTAAGGGAGAGAGGGAGAAAGGAGAGAGAAATATCTTGATGCCTTCTTGTCCCCAAGGCTTTGACCAAAGTTTATTACTATGACAGGATGTAAAAAGACATGTCCTTCCTCCTGAGGGCTGGTGCCGAGGGCCCGAGCTGGGAGCAGACGAGCTCAGTACCGGCTGACAGAGTTCCTGCCTGATACCTTCTCCAGGGCTTGCTAAGAAGCCGTAAACTCTTCCTGCTGCATTAACACCCCACCCCAGTGCCAGTACGGGTAGCTCACCAGGCAAGGAAAATGTGGACAGTGCAGTGACAGCCGTTAGAGTGCTTGGGGCAGCTGAGGGGGCTAACAATTTGAGCCAGGGCCACCCAGAGAGCAAAGAGACAGTAACCCACCACATTCTCTCTCTCAACCTCTGAAACAAGGATTGGGTCTTATTAAAGGAGGTACCTTAGAACCAGAGTATCCCCGTACCACACCCCAAGGGGAAAGAGTCAGCCCCATACACACATCAGGCCCTTGAGTCAGGTGTCTGGCCATCAGTGGAGACACGGAAGATCTCTGAACTGGGAGCAAGCTGCTCCACATAAGAGGTCGGACTGGAAAGAGCACGTGCTGCATGTGACTCAGGCTCCTGCCCTGGATGTCGCTGAGAACTGGTTGACTAGAAGAGCTGGGAGATTCAGCCTTGAGGTGGGAGCAATGACTAGAGGGGAAAAAAGCGTTTCCAGCCAGGCCCTCACTGTGGTCAGACTCCTCGATGAACAGGTTATGGAAGAACAAAACAGAGCAAAACACAATCTGCTGCTCTCTTCCTGCAAAGTCTAACGGCCCAGTATTTACTTGAGTCGGCACATCTGTTTCCATGGACACAGCGCTTCTGCCTACATATTTCCCAACTCACCAAGTCTATGGTTTTACAAGTTCTGTGGCACCAGATTAAACTGTATGATTCTTTCATAACTAGTTCCTGATCATCTTCCTTTAAAAATAGCTCGGAGGTAGGCAGACGGCTTCAGCTCCCACGTCACATTCTTACGGTGACTGCATTTTAAAATGGGGCTTATTTAAAAAACAGGGAAGCAAAAGCAAAAGAATCTTCCTAACTGATTGCTTTATACTTTATGATATCCTGTCTTGGATTTCAATCACAAGACCTGTAAGTTTGTATAGCTTGCAGCCTAGTGGTTGAGAAGTGGCCAGCTCAATAGTCAAGGATTTATGCATCTCTGGAGTTAGCTTTCCTAGTAGATGAACAGTTAAACGTGTGTGGTTGTCACTAAGTGCCTCAGTTACCTCCTGTGGATAAAGGATGAGGGGAAATAATGGTATTTCTACTAAATAAGAGAGAAAAGCAAGTAAGACATTTCCGTGCTGACACATAAAAGAGCACAGTACTAGCTTTATGTATTAATCACCATCAGCGGGATCGTTGTGGTCCTCGTTTGGGATCCTTAGCCTTCACTTGTTTCAGAGATTTCAAAAGCAACTGGGGGCTGAGTCTTCATTGGGCAGGATTTGCAACAAAAGGGAAGCAATCTGTTTCCGACCCTGAGGCCCTGGCCTACTGCACAGAACTGTCCTTCATCTTGCATTGCCCCTTGGCAGTGTACCCAGCACCATCCACGTACAGATGGAACCCAGACAGTAGTTTACAGAAAGGAATAGGAAGAGGAAATAAATCTCTCATGCATATTTTTCTAACATAGACTCAAACCTGAATTAATTTACCCAGGCCAGTGTTCAGGCGAGCCCTGAATCCCTTTTTGCAGGGACTGTGCCCATCGCTAGTGCTAGGCACTCAGTGGATATTTGTGGGTGAACGAATAACTGAATTCCCCAAAGTGCTGGTGCTGGGGGCAAAGTTACAGCTACAGGAAGCAAGTCTTCAGTTGGCATAATCTAAAAACAGGGAGACAAGGCTTTGGTCAAAGCTGCCTGCTTTTGAAGATTTGTGCTTTCTCTCCCACACCTCCAGCCCCAACTAGTCATTATGAAAGTGTTTCTAAACTGGAACATGACCCAAACTTTAGAGTCTGACCTTGAAAACTATGCTACATAAACCTCTCATTTCCTAGTTTATGAGCCTCGACCAGGAGCTTTCTTGGGAAGGAGTAGGAGAGCTCGTAACTTCTCTCTGCCTCTTCATTCACTGGAAGACCCTCAGCATCATGCTTTATCCCAGATAGCTGCTTATTCCTGTGCCAAACCCTTCAGTTCTACTGAATGAGCTTGCTACTCAGAATACCATCAATGAATTGAGTTATCAGCATATGTTTTTTACTCACCTGTGCTTTAAAAGTGTGGGGGGGTGTGTCATGTGTGTGATCTGTGGCAAGGTCTTATTTTATGACCTTTATCCATTAGAGCACGGGGCAGGCTCACATTCCTACACAGGAATACAAGGCCATTCATTATTTGAGTGGGCTCTTCTTTACAGTTTGCTACTGCATTTAAAAGTGCACACAAGACTCAAGCCAATGTAGTCCACAGGGAGGAGACACGAGCAAAGATAACGGGGAGAATTCGTATCCAGCATGGGGCATTCATATTCAGCAGTGATGCAAATGATGTTCAGAAATACAGCCATCGTAGTAGATCCTTCCTGCGGAGGCATCCCATTTTGAATCCCATGACTAAGCTGTTTACCTTTCCAATTCCTGTTGCTGTCTGCACAGGGTTCGAGGAAGGATTAGAAATGCACTGAGCACCATCAGAGTGGGCTTGGGTGAAAGCAGGTAGGAGCTGCTTGTGCAGGGCGATTCTGACAACAGAGCTCCTGTCAGTCTGGGCATCAGCAATGACAGTGATGCTCTCGGGCTTGTACTGCAGTGCCCGGAGTGGAGCAAAGCATAGCCTCACTCCAGCGTTTGTTCCTTGTTTAATGAGCAGCTGGCTCCTGGTGGGAGACTGTAGAGACGTGTGCGTGATGGGAGGTATCTGATTCTGTTCTGTAGGGTCTCCTTTTCATCCTCTCACTTGCCATGGCAAGGGACTTTTTATGCAGAGTCTTCTCCTCTGTGGGAAATCTGTTCCTTCTGCCTCTGCCTCTACCCTACCGGATGTACTTATCTGCTGCTTGCAATTATAGAGCAATACCTCTTCACCAGATCACAGGAAAATATTACAAAAGGCATGCAGATGGCAGTGGAGAAAAGCCTTCTGCTGCTTCCATCACTTTAGTTTTAAGGAAGAGATGGAAATTTCTTTTTTAGTAAGATCCTAGCCATTCATTCACTTATTCCGTGAGCCAACAAATGTCAGTTCAGGGCCTGATGCTGGTATGCCTGGTCCACGGATTTAAGACTTAGCACACAGATACTGCATGATGGGAGATTTTTAGGGGCCATTTCCCCCTGATGCCACACACACCTAGGCCCTTATTACCTGACTTCCTCCTCCCCAACCTAATCTCTTCTCCTCTCATTTTTCTAAAGCATTAAAGCTGAGTTTTTGCTACCTGGGGTTCCCCCTTTAGTCTAATCTACTCTGCTCATTCACTCACCTACCCAAGATTTGTTAGGAACCTACCACCAAAATAGAAGTCAAACAACTATCTTCCTTTAAAATATGCTTACTTCATGCCTTTGCTCTCTCATTTCATTTTTCAGGTGGGGAAAATATGGCTACAATCCCCATGTGCAAATGAGGGCACTGAACAATAATAAACAGACTTGGTTCAAAGTCACAAAACTTACATTGCAGAAGAGCTCTTGCCTAAAAATAACAGAAAGCCCATCTTACAATGGCTGAAACAAATAGGCATGTATTTTTTTTCATATGGTGACCAGCTGGAAGGTAACTGGTTGTAGTGTTGGTTCTGTGGCTCTACCATAGCAGGGCTGGCAGCTCTGATAACTGACTGACCTTTTTCCTCATGAGCACACAATGGTTGCCCTGGATACAAGTATCATGTCCACATTTAAGTTAAAGAGATATAAAAGGTAATGTCTTCTGGCATCTGCTTTTGTCCCTTGCAGCAAGAAGTCAAAGCTTTTCCAGAATCCCTCACTGGTTTCCTACTTACCTCTTGTTATGATTTGTGTCTGGATCTTCCCCCAAAGCATCATGCAATCATAAGAGGCAGGCTTTTCAGAGGTGGCTGAATCTAGAGTTTGTGACTGATTCACGGTTCGATGTTGGGATTAAAGCTGTGAGTGCTAGACCCGCGCTAGGGCAGGTAGCCTACATATCATATAAGGAATAGAAACACTTGTTCCTTCTCTGTCCCTTATTGCTTTTGTTGTCTTCAACTGCCATGAACTGTTGCCCCTCTGCCATATGGCACCCTCCCTTGAGCCTGCAGATTAAGGACTGAAACCCCTACAAGCTGTGAGCTAAGTAAACCTTTCCTCCCTTAATTTTGGGTACTGAATATTTTGTCTCGGCAATGAGAAAAGTAACTAAGACACTTGCCAAATTGTGTCACTGGCCAAGTTGTGTCAGAGAGCCACCCCTCACAGCAAGAAAGATTAGGAAAGTGGAATTTAAGTTTTTTCCTTTTGCATTCTTTATGATAGAAGGGAGCGAAGTGAGAGGTTTCTTGGACTGTTTCTTAGGTCAGCTGACTGGTGGTCTATGTGCTGTAGGTAGTAAGTGGCTGCAGCAGGATGGAAACCCTAGAGTTCTGTGCCTGCAAACAGCTCTAACAAAGGGCTCTCCTGCCCAACAGTGGTGCTGATTATTCCACAGTCAGTAAAAGAGACGTGATCCTGTCTTCATAGAGCCATTAAACAAATAAGTACACAAAGAAACATGTAATGTAAAATACCTACAAGTGCCAAGAGGTAGAATAACAGGCTTTCAAATATAGCTACCACTGTAATGTTATTATCTCCACGGTACAAGAACTCCAGCAACCAGTGCTGGGAATGAATGCTCTTCATACACAGCCCTTCATCCTGGTCCATGGGTTGGAAGACTTGATAATGCTAAAATATCCATAATACTCAAAGCAATCTACAATTTCAGTGTAATTCCTATTAAATGCCATTTTTTCATAACTAGCACAAATATAACTCTAAAATTCACGTGGAAACACAGAAGACCCTGAGTAGCCAAAACAATTTTGAGAGAGAACAAACTAGAGGCATCATATGTCCTGATTTCAAACTATATTGCAGAACAGTTATGATTAAAACAGCATGGTACTGACAAAAAGACATACTGTAGGCCAATGAAATAGAATAGAAAGCCCAGAAATAAAACCATGCAAGTTGACCAGTGATCTTTGAGCCAAGAATACACAATGAGCAGACAGTCTCATGAACGAATAATGTTGGAAACACTTTTAAAAGAATGACTTTGAACCATACCTTATACATAAAAACCAACTCAAATGGATTAAAGACTTAAATGTAAAAGCTGAAACTATAAAACTATTCAAATATAGATAGGTGAAAAGCCTCATAATATTTGTCTTGGCAACAATTTCATAGATATGACACCAAAAACATAGACACAAAAGAAAAGTACAAGTGAAATCATATCAAACTAAAAAGTTTATGGACAGCAAAGTAAACAGCCCACAAAATGAAAAGGAAACCTACCTATAAGGAAAAAGAAATACTGGCACAGCAGAAATCAAATAAGGGGTTAATCTCTGTAATGGTTGATACAATGTGTCAACTTGAGAAGTTTAGAAGTGTAACTAAGTGACTCAGTAGGGGGCCAGGGTTGTCACTCTGTAAACATCCTGAACCTGTGCAAGAAGAGGGCTCAAAGATAGTGTGAGTGCTACACCCGCCCTGGGGTGGGATGGGGGGGAATAACCTAATTACAATATAAGGAAGGAAAAGAGGCTTGCTCTCCCACCCCCACCACCCTTGTCTTCTATTGCTTTTGCTGTCTTCTGCCACCTTGAACCGTTGCCTCTGTGCCATGCCACACTGCCTTGGAGCCAGCTGATTATGGATTGAAACCTCTGCAAACTGTGAGCTAAATAGACCTTTCCTTGCTTAATTTTGGGTATCAAGTATTTTGTCCCAGCAACAAGAGAAAAGAAACTAAGACACTCTCCAAAATGTATAAGGATCTCTTACAACTCAAAAACAAAAATATAAGAGCTCGATTTTAAAAAGGGCTAAAGACTTGAAAATGTACTTCCCCAAGATCAGATACAAACGGCCTAATATATGACAAAGTGGTCACCATGCTCAGTCACCAGGAAAATGCAAATCAAGACCACAGTGAGGTGTCACTTACACCTGTTAGGATGACCATCATCAAAAAACTAATCCTCTCATCACACATACATACATATACAATAGCGTGTGAAGTGATGGTTGTGTTGATTACCTTAGCTTAATCATTTTGCAGTGTATATATACATTAAAGCATCAACTGTACACTGCCAATATATGTGGCTCTGTCAATCATATCTCAGTGAGCTAGGGAAGAAAAAGACAAGTTGGCAGGGATGCGGAGAAACTGAACCCTTGCACAGTGTTGGTAGGAATGCAAAATGGTGTGGCTGCTTCAAAACAATTAAAAATAGAACTACCAGATGGCAAAGCAATCCCACTTTATCACCAAGTGAGCGGCTACAGAAAACATGTATCTATGAAATACTAGTCAGCCTTTAAAAGGAAGGAAATCCTGCCATTTGCAGGAACATGAATAACCCTGGAGAGCATGCTGCTAAGTGAAATAACCCAGGTGCAGGAAGGAGAACACAGCATCATCTCACTTACACGTATTATCTTAGACTATCAAACTCATGGATTAGAACAGACAGAGAATAGTGGTTAGGAGTTCAGGAGGCTGCAGAAAAATAGAGAAATGTTGCTCAAAGGTAGAAGATTTCAGTCATAAAATGAATTACATTCTAGGGTTCTAATGTATAGCATAGTAAATTATCCTGTATTATACTTGGAATTTGCTAAGAGAGTAGCAAAAAATGTGTTCTTACCACAAAAAAAGTGATTATGTGAGGTGACTGATGCATTCATCAGTTGGATTGTAGTAATCACTTCACAGTGTATATAGAATAATCACGTTACATACCTTAAAGGTATGTAATTTTTACATGTCACAGTAAAGCTGAAATGTTGTTTTTGAAAATATAGAACTACCATCTACTCCAGCAATCCCTTTTCTGGGTATTTATCCAAAGTAATTGAAATGAGAATCTCAAAAAGATACAGCATCACAGTGCTCATTGGTGACCACTCAGCAAAGTCAAGATGTAGAAACAACTTCAGTTGTGGCTGAGGTTGGCTCTAAGGATGCAGGAATTACAAAGCTGAGTGGAATTGAGCCTTGAAAATGAGGGAAATTCTTCCACATGCAGTAACATGTATCTACCATGAAGATAACATACTAAGTGAAATAGGCCAATCACAGAAGGACTAATACGATATGATTTTACCTTGATGAGACATCTAAAATAGCTAAACTCATAGAATTGGAGAGTAGAATCATGGTTACCAGTGCTTGAGATATAACAATGGGAAATTGCTAATCAAGGACTATGAAGATGCAATAATGCGAGATGAATGAATTCTAGAGATCTGCCATAAAACATTCCTCCTGCCATTAACAATACCGTGTTGTACACTTTACACAGGTCTTAAGATGGTAGATCTCCTGTTAAGTGTTCTTTCCACAACGAAATGAAATAATTTTTAAAAGAAGTCCCTCTTCTCTTAAAGGAAAGAGAATAATTTTAAAAGAAGCCCTGACTTGTCCTAAATCCTAGTTCCACACCCCGTAGTCCATTCTGCTGGTCATTTACTTTTATTCACATGCATCATCTTTTTCTGCCTCTTCCATGTTTCTCTTCTTACTCTTTTCTCTGTTTCTCCTTCACCCACACATTTCTTAGTATTTTCCTGGATATTCCAACAGAGAAAGGGATGGGGTTTATTCTTATGAATGGACATTATTTCTATCCTGGCTTAGGAAGAGATCATCACTCTCCTAAAATATTACCAAGTGCACTTAGTCTCCTCCATGCTATAGGAGAAGCGATCCAGTGAGACTTGCTTGTAAACTGAGGAGCACAGCAGTTCTGGCCACCACATGCTTTCTGACAAGAGCCAACCCAGCGGGTCCACATGCCCTTCACACATGGTCCTCACTGCAAAGCCATCAGCCTCGTAGCCCAAAGCCTCCCATCTGCTGAGCAGCTCATTCACTCATCGGTTACAGTAGCTGCAACTTCTTCACTCCCCTTAAAGCTGGAGCTTTTCTTCTTTTGATGCATAAAAAATCATGGATAGAAGGGCTTAACCTTTGACCTAGCATCAGAATTCACTAAAGTTTGGTATTTTGTAACCTTTTGCATTTCGCCAAAGCATCCTTTCCCAAAATATCTGTTATTTATCTGACCCACATTCCAACATAGCCAATGGAACATCTGTCATTGCCACCAAGATGCAGAAGCCCAGCTGGCAGGGTACAGAATGACCGCGGTACACTGTAACCACATGAGCCAGTCTGTTCCAAAAGTGAAATGGATTGTAAACTGCAGCTTGTGTGCCCACGGATTTATGCAAAGGTCACTCTGCTGGCTGGGCTCTGCAGAGCTCTCTACTCTTGCTCACCCAAAGGATGGCTCTGCCGCGAAGGCAGGAGAATTGCCACGGTTTACCTCGCTCGCTGACTCCTGTGGAAAACTGAAAGTTCCCGGTGCCCATCAGGTGTCTGTCTCTGCAACCAAATGTTCAACTCTGGCTGTGCTGCTAAGTGCAGCTGTGTGCTTGTTGGGGAGGGTTTGCGGAGCAGAGACTTCCGGGACAGCTTTATCTGTCGACGATTAACAATTACTATTTCTGTTATAACCCACAAGGAGATCATAACCACTGATTTCACGGTCGGGCTTATCTCTGCAATTAGTTTTGCAATAGTGAAGCACAAAGATTATGCAGTAAATGAAAAATCCACTAGGTGGTTCTGGTGCTCTTCTAACCAGAGCCAAGCAGCGCCAAACAGCTTGCTCCATTTCTTTATATTCCAAAGAGAAAGCAAAATAAGAAAGTAATATTTAAACCTGTATGTCTGATTCATTCCGCTTAACATTACGGTCTAAAGTGCAGTTGATCAGTGACTAAGCTTCTCCAGAGTGCTGAGGGCTTTTTTATTTTTCCTACCTCTTTACTACATGGATACTTTAAGGCCACATTTAATTACCAAATCTTATTTTTGTGGTTAATAAAATTATTAATTTATGGACCTATGCCTTTGTGACACTCACACTGCCATTTTCTCACCACTCACTTGACAATATCCTTCATACAAGGGCACAAGTTTCCAAATGAAGGAATTTATTATCCTCTGTGAAGCCTTCCTTCCACTCAGACTGGTTGCCATTCTCATTTTTAACATTCCCAGTCATGGTTTTCATTATTCTCAGTAATCTTTTTAGTATATGATCGGTTTGCAAATTCCTCTTGTCATCATGATTAGGAACTCTTCTCGTGTAGTATAGAATATAATAATAAAGATAATGTATAAAACATGTTTGGGTCACCCTGGCTCCAGAAATCATCTCAAATTTTTATTCCCTGTCCACAGTCCCTGTAATTCCTCAGCTGAAGTCTTTCTGGTTTACAGTTAGGATTATCACAGCGTCCAGTGTTCCCTCCGACAGCAGCCTGGATAAATTCCCACGGAACCAGACAGAGTGCCAAGTTCTCAAAACCCGTGACAGCTGTTCCCTTCCCACCACACTGGAAAAGAAGCACACGGACGAGTTCCACATAGAGCACCAGACAAACCTCCATCCGCCTCTGACAAGGTTCCAAACCAGCAGACAAGATAGGCCTCATTCAGGAATATTGTCAGAGGTCATCAAAATGACTGGGACATTTTCTTTTAAGGAAAAAGACACACAACCAAATCTAAGATGAATAAAAACGCTAGTGAACCTTAAAATGAACCACTTTCAACTTCAACTTTCAATAATAATTGCATGGAAAATATTTAGATATGAAAATATTGACTAAGCATATGGATCTCTAAGATTGTAGAAATAATCAACACTAAGCATTTTCAAAATGTTTGTTGCAAGGTAATGTTTAAAAATTGACTGCTAGGAACAATATAATTTTTAATATTTGACTTTATTTTTAATAAGTTATAATTAATTTTTGTTTCAATTAGTTCAAACAACTCAGAAGTATATAGAGTACAAAGTAAAAGAATCACTTTACAATTTTTCTACTGTCTCCTACCTACCCAAGCCCAGACCCCAGAGAAAGAGGTAAACTTTCCAAAATAGTTCAGTAATTATCCTTCCAGCAATTCTAAAGGGCTGGTAGTACATGTGATATATTTTTGGTGGACTGATGGATATATCTTTGGATAAAATTTTAGTATGCTCTACCCAGGTGTTGTGGCACATGGCTGTAATCCTAGCAATAGGGAGCCTGAGGCAGGAGGATTGCCACAAATTTGAGGCCAGCCTAGGCAACACAGCGAGTTCAAGGCCAGCTTGTACTACGTTGTGAGACCCTATCCCCCCTCCAAAAAAAGTTTAGTGTGTTCTATGTTTTTTAATAAAAATGAGAATACACGGTCTACATTGTTCTAGTCTTTGCATTTACATATTTAATTTTTAATAAACATTTGTCCAATCAATAACTCTTCTAAAACTACCACCAAAGTAGCCCATCAAGTGGTGTGACAAGCAAATAAATGTTGCTGAGCAACCAAACAGCAATTCCAGAATGCCTCAAAGTCTTTACTTCACTTAACAAATGCTCTGCAGAGTATCAGTCCCATGATATTTGTTAACATTCTTGGAAAATTAAAGTAAGATAACTTAATTACCACTTTCTTCATAATCTACACAAGTTGTGGGCTGAGTTGTGTCCCACAAAAGCCCAGAACCTCAGAATGTGGCTGAGACAGGATCTTTAACAAGGTAATTAAGTTGAAATGAGCTCATTAGAGTGACTGATGTGCTTATAAGGAGAGGGAATTAGGATACAAACACACTGAGAGGGAAGACCATGTGAAGACACAAAGAAAAGACTTCACCTGCAAACGAAGGAGAGGCCACAGAGAGAGCCACATGCTGACATCCTGTCTCAGACTTCCAACCTCCAGAATCACAAAAAACAAATTTGTCATTTAGGTCCCCTCAATCTTTATTCTTTGTTATGACAGTCTTAGCAAACTAAAACAAAGATTATCTCTAGTCATTAGAACCTAATATTAATTTTTTATGGTTTATTTTATTGTAAAGAGAATAAAACCAAACAAAATAAAACGGAATATCCCTAATAAAAACAAAACAGTGAACAAAACAGGACTTCAAGATAATAGGAAATCAACAATGGCTACCATGATATATCTTGTTATCTTTGAAATAGCTGCCCATACCATCAGATATAATAAAGTCAAACAAAACAAAACAGAATAAAACCAAACAAAACAGAGCAATGAAAATGATACAGGGTTTCAAAACAAGATAATAGGAAATTAACAATGGGTACCACCTTCCCTTTCTAGACATTTCCTCCTCTTTCACTTTCACAATATCTATTACACAATTTGGATTCCACTAACTCCTTCAGTTTTTTATACTAGGGAGACAACATGTTGTTCATCTATGTGAGTCTGCAGCATTTCACCCATGAACATGATCTCAAATTGCATCCATTTAAATATGAGGGTTGCATGACTATTCTTTATAGTTGAGCAGCTTTCCCTTGTATAAAAATGCCATATCTTTCTTATCCATTCTGCAGTTGATAGGCAAGCTACCCCTGCCCTTTTCTGGTTCTCTATCACATGGAGCATTGTTTTCTCTCCTTTGACCTTCAGTCTATGAATTTCCTTTTGAATTAAATGTTTCCTGTATACTGCATATTGATGGATCTTGTTTCTTGATGCACTCCACCTGTGTTTCTTTTTATTGGTGAATTGAGGCCATCTACATTAATGGTTATGGCCAACATGCACTGGCTTGTCTCTGCCTTGCTATTTTCCTGCCATTGGTTCCCTACTTTTCCCCTCCATTCAATTCCCTATCCCACTGAGCAATTCCCCTCTGCCACTGTTCCTGGAACCATGGTCTTTTTTTTTAATCTCTCTCTAGAATGTCCTTCATTATTCTTTGTAGTGTTGGTTTGGCAGTCATGAATTCCTTCAGTTGTTCTTTGTCATGGAAGTATCTTGTTTCTCCATTAATTTTGAAAGACAGTTTTGCAGGGTACATCAGTCTGCATTGGAAGTTGTTTTCTTTCAGGATTTGAAGTTCTTCTCTCCACACTCTTCTTGAGTTGATGGTTTGTGTTGAGAAGTCTTTTGTGATTCTGACAAGTTTTCCTTTATAGGTGATGTGTTTCTTTTCTCTAACAGCTTTTAACATTCTGTTCTTGTGCTGAATTTCTGGGATCTTGATTATTATATGTCTGACCACCACTGGGACCCTCCTGTGGATAGACTGTGTGGGCTGGGAGAAGCAGCCAACCCTGCCACTGTGAGTCTGATGGCTGCCATCGGGGACCTGTAGCTTGTATGGGCCAGGAGAACCAGCCAACTGTGCCTTGGAGATGCCACGATTGTCTGGAGAAGCCTGCCCCATGCCTACTACCTCCCTGGGAACCTAGGTTAGGTGAAACTCACTTGCCTGGTTCATTTTCCTACACTGAAGTTGGGTAGCCAATGTGAGAAGCACCTGGGACCCCACAACTGGTTCATCCAGAGGAAACCAGGAAAATGTCAAGATGAAAGAGAAAAAGGCAATCTCTGGCTGCCAACCTTCATAGAACAAGTCCAGGAGACATGGACATGGAATAAATTGGAAGTCACACACCTGAAATTTCT
>RJWT010013981.1:0-20605 GCA_004365215.1 Cuniculus paca
TAGTTATTCCACAGTTTGTATATTTCATGACACCTAGTTGTACATCATAACTACATAAGAAAACTATTTGTCAATTTAAAAACCAACCAAACAGATTAGGACCAGCATTAATACATCACAGAAGAAAAACAAGGTTTTTGAGATTAAGAGACTAAAAGTCAAAACAGAATCGTAAGTAATACATGAGATGCAATGAAGGCAGTATTTAAAGGAATATTGATAGAAGGAAAAGCCAATATAGGAAAGTTCTCAAATCAATAATGACTTAATATTTCATTTTAAGAAAGTAGAATAAGAGTAAGAAAAGGCAAGAAATAAGAAAGACAAGAATAGAAATAAATAAGTATAGAAATCAACAGAGAAAATCAATAAAAGCAGTAGTTAGTTCTTTGAACAGATTTGAGAGAGAGATACAGAAAAAAGAGAAGGTGCAACAATGCAACTAAGGTTATAACAGAATTCTATGAACAACTGCTCTCAAAAAAGCTGGGGTCATTTGCAGACTGTGGGGGGAAAGAACAAGGACTTACCAAGAAGTAAGCCCTCCCTGTGAACCAGTGCCATGTGTGGGCCACTGCCAACAGGGGTACAGCCAGACCCCAGTCCCTTCCAGCACATGGGCTAGCAAACAAGAACAGCCAATCCCCTTCCCCACCCCATAAGCAACCGGCTGATCCAGAGAAACACAGGCTGTGATGATAGCTATTGAGGTGAAATTCAATTGGATGCTTGTGGTGCTTTGGTGTTTCACTGACCTTGCAGGTCTAGGGCCAGTGGTCTGATCATCTGTTAAGATGATAGCAGTACATGGTGTGGCATCTAGGGGACATCTCCTTCTGAGGGTGGTGATTATTGTTGATTCCCTATGATCTTCTTTTAAAGTTCTGTGTTTTTTTCATTGTTTTGTTCAGTTGGGTTTTATTCTCTTTTGTTTTGTTTGATTTTGTTGTATCTGATAGCTTGAGCAGCTGTTTCAAGGCTAACAAGACACATGGTAGCCATTTTGGACTCACTGTTGTCTTGATTTGAAGTCCTTTATTGCATTCATTGTTTTGTTGTTTTTGGTTCTATTCTGTTCTGTTCTGTTTGATTTTTACTATGTCTGAAGCTATCTGTAGCTATTTTGAAAGCAGCAAGAGGCATTATGGTAACTATTATTGATTTCATATTGTTTTGAAGTCCTGTATCACTTACACTGGTTTGTTTTGATTGATTTTATTGTTTTATTTTCTTGGTTTTATTCTCATTAAAAAAAGTTGGACAGAAAATTAAATGGACAAATTTATCAAGATAAATCACCAAAACTAGTTTAAAAAGAGTGATACCCTGCTATAAGAAGTAAAAAGCTTGTATTGTCAATTTAAAAGCATATTATATTCATGACTATATCAAGACTTTTTGAGGGAAAATACACAGGCCACTGCAGGATTTACCAGGAAAGGAAGGAAAGTGAACAGACAGACCTGGAAAAGTCAACAGAGAACTCAGTACAGAATCAATTACACTGGACCCATGCTTCTGAAATGAATTGAAGTGACTGAATCTTGAGACAAAATGCTACAGTTAGCCATCCCCACAACAAGGCTATGAGATGGACCCAGAGGGTCATTCTGGCAAGCAAGCCTCTACTTGCACAGGAAGGCAGTAGAGCAAAATTTGGGGGAATGGCAGTTTGTTGACCTGCAATTGAAACCAGGCTGCAATTTAAGTGAGATTCTGAGGATGCCTTTGATTTTGTATTTGGCAACCATGTGATTTTTTTTTCTTTTTGTCTTTTCTTTTCCCCTCTCCCTATTTCTCCTATATCACCTTTCTTTCTCTTTCTTTCTTTCTTTCTTTCTCTCTTTCCTTCCTTTCACTATTCATTTTAATCTTTTTTCTCTTATTTTTTTTCTTTCTTCCTCTCCTGATTACCCTTACATTTTCTGTCTCTTCCTTTCAGCCTTTGGTCTGGCATATACGGAAGAGGTGTCAAAATATGTGCAAAGCAGAATAAGAGTTAACCAGTACTTTAAATAACACTACTCATGTCCATGTCAGGGTATCCCTCACAAGAATTATGTACAGAGGGTGTAAACATATGCTAAATATCAACATACTTCAGGGTTCCAACATTTTCACAGTTTCCTTCAACAATCACACTTCAGTCCAAAACAAAAACACAATCTAAAATCAGTTATGAAGTTAAACCCATTAAATTTACAAAAATGTTTTAACATGAACCTTAATGGTCATGACCATGTGGAGCAAAGGGTTTCAAGTACAAAAGCAAACAAAGAAACAAAAACTTTCCACCCAAAATATCTTGCAAAACTATCTTTTGAAGTTGATGGAGAAATAAAGACATTCAATAAGAAAGGCTGCTTAAGAAATTTGTGATCATCATTCCAGCACTCCAAAAATTTTTCTGAGATATCTGAGATAAAGATAATGAAGCCATTGATGTCAAAAATGTCTAATGGAATGACTACATGAAGCAGGATGAGTAAATAAGCAAAAAAGGGAAAATGAAGAAATCAGCAATAGGAAAATAATGCAATGACAGAAGTTAATACTTTTGAGTAAAGTCTGTCATAGAAATAGTCTCAGTTCCCCAGTAAAAAGACACTAATTGGCATATTTGTTCAAAACACAAAACTCAATACTGTAGTGAATACAAAATACATTTAATCTAAAAAAATATAGACCTAAAAATGAAAGCATGGAAAACAGTAGTTCATCTAATGGGAGCCTGAAAGAAAATAGGAGTTACTCTCCTGTATTCAGACTAAGTGGAGTTCAAGTCAAAATGGATCAGAAGAGGCAAAGACAGTTCACTACATATTGGCTGATGAAACAATTCAACCAGACGAGATAACAATTATGCATATATATTCATTGAACACTAGTGCTTTCAAATTCATAAAAAAACAATACTGGCATAAAAGCAGGTAAACAACAACAGAATCATAGTGGGAGAAATTAATACTGTACTATCAGAAAGAGGAAGCTAACTAGACAAAAATTAAAAAAGAAATATCAATGTTGAAAAACAACTTTGAAAAATCGATTTCATTCATATCTATACAGTGTTCTTTCCAAGACCAACAAAAAACAAAAAAACAAAAACCAAAAATGAAACAGTTTTATCAGCATCACATAGAACTTCCTTCAAAAGAAATCACATACTATCTCTTAAAGCATGCTGAGGTAAATACAAAATAATAAAATTACACCATATTGTCAGATCATAAGGCAATGAAATTAGAAATCAATGTCAAAATGAACTATAGAAAATCTGCAAACTCACAGAGATTATACAATACACTTAAAAATTCAAAGAGTTGCAGAAGAAATCAAAGAAGAAATTATTTCCTACAGTCAACCAATAAAGCTAGTACAACATACCAGAGCATATGGAAAACAATGAAAGCAGTCCTAAGAGGAAGGCTTATAACCATGAAAGTCCACATTTGCAAAACAGAGTATTAAATTGTATAATCTAATCAAGCCTCTTAAGGTCATAAACTAAACAAAAACAAGCCAAAACCAAATCTAGTACAAGGAAAAGAATAATAAAGATCACAACCAAAATTAATAGAATTGAGACTTTAAAAAACAAAAACAAAAACAAATGAAGGTGAAATCACAATGGATATTACCAAAATCCAGAAGATTATTAAAGTTACTCCAAGAAAGTATACTGCAATAAGTTATACAATTTAAAAAGATGTGATTTTTTTATACAATGAAGTACTACTCAGCCATAACGAAGGGTAAACTTGAGACTTTTATAGATAAATGGACACAACTTGAGACCATACTTGTAAATGAAATAAATCAGACTCACAAGTGTAAACATTGTGTTGTTTCCCTGTTGTGAGAAACTGAAAGCATAAATAAACTTTAAAACGTGCAATAGATATTATGAAATGGGAAGAAATTTTTTAAAAGGAAAAATGAACTAGCAAGGGTGAAGGAAGGAGGAACAATAGGGAAAAGGGGAAAATGCATGTCAGCTATACTATTAGTGTCTATTAGTTCATTAAAAAGGAAGGTTTGTGCTAATATCAATGAGAGAAATTTTTATGCCCAAATCATGTACCCTAAGCAACTACTTTAAAGATAACAACATGTGATGTATTAATTATTGTTATTCTGTTTTTTTATGAAAATTTGTTTATTTTTTTCATAAAAAGTTAATGAATTTAAAGAAAACATACAAATTTCTACATCCATATGAATTACCAAAACTAAACCAAGAAGTTATAAAAACCCAGAATGTACAAATAAAGGCAATGGAATTCAGATAAGTATAAATAACCTACCAGCTAAGAAAATCTCAGATCCAAAGAACTTACGATTGGATTCTTCAAAAATTTAAGGAAAAACTTAATGGAAATACTCCTCGAACTCTTTAAAAAATTTGAAAGGGAAGAAATACCATTGCAAACTTATTCCTGGAAGCTAGGACTGATGCCAAAACCAGAAAAGAACTCAATTAAGAAAGAAAATTACAGGTCAATCTCTTTTATGAATGTAGGCAAAAATATTCAACAGGATGCTGACAAGTGAAATGCAGCAAATCATTCAAAAGATCATGTATCATGGCTAAATAGGCTTGATCTCGAAGATAGATGTTTCAACATATGCAATTCAATAAAAACATAATACATCACATAAATAGGTTCGAGCACCAGAATCACTTGGTCATAGCAATGGACACAGAACAAAGCCTTTGATGAATTCAAAATCCACTCAGGAAAAAACCCTGAAGAAAATAGGTACAGAAGAACCATACCCTAAGCTGATAAAATCCATTTATGACGAAGCTTCTATCATCATCTTAATAAATAGATAAAAACTGAAATCTTATCCTATAAAATCAGGAATAAAACAAGGATTTCTGCTATCATCACTTGTGTTCAATATAGTGCTAAATATTTAAGGCAATCAAGAAAGAGAAGAAACAGGAAGCATATGTATCAGAAATGAAGACATCAAACTATATCCACAGGTCACATGATACATCACATATAAGACCCAAAAAATTCCATCAAAAGATTCCTAGAACTAATAAATTCAGCAACATATTTAGTAGAAAACCAACATGCAAAAATTAGTAATAGTGTTGTTGTTAGCAATAAGAAGAGTGTTTCTGTACATCAACAAGGAACCCACCAAAACATACATTAGGAACACAATAACATCTTCAATAATATGGAGAAAAATTAAATACTTAGGAATTCACTTAAGCCAGAAAGTGGAAGATGTCTATACAGAAATTAGAGCATTCTACACAAGGAGATCAAAGAGGATCTGAGAAAATGAAAAGATACACCCTGTTCCTGGATAGGGAGGACTACATTGTAGAAATGGTCATACTACCAAAACTAGTAGATAGATTTAGTGCATTTCTAATCAAAATACCAATAAAAATCCTCACAGAGCTAGAAAAAAAATAGATCCTAAAATTTACATTGAACAAATAGAAACCCAGACATCTGGAATATGAAAAGAACAAAAGCAATCCTGGGCAAAGAAGGTGGCATCACAGCAAAGCAGGTGGCATCGCAATTCCAGATTTCAAGTTAAATTAAGGAGCTTCAGTTACAGAAAACAGCATGTTACTGGCACAAAAATACAGATGTGTGGATCAAAGGAGAGTTTCTGTAAATAAGGAGGGGAAGAACGATTGAAGGGAGGCAAAGGGAATGGGGAAAAAGTATCAAGATATATTATGTACAGGTACAAATTCCCTACTGTCTTAGTTACTTTCTCTAGTTGCTGAGACAAACACCTGATGCCCAAAATTAGGGAAGAAAAGGTTTATTTAGTTTACAGATTCTAGAGATTTCAGCCTATATTCAGCTGGTTCCAAGGCAGGGTGGCATGGCTAAGGTGCAGCCATTCATGGAGCCTGCAAGAGGCAAGAGCCAACCACACAAAAAAGGGAAAAACATGTTTCCTTTCTGCCTTACATTGTATGTTGGCTCCATCCCTGGGTGGATGCAGAACTCATACTGCAAATTCCAGAGCTACACAATGAATCAATCATAAACGTTAGATTCAGCCGCTTCCATGACTACATGAGGCTTGGGGGGCCATCTATATACAAACCATAACACCTATGATGAATATGATCTTTATGTATAACAAAAGTGTACCAATAAAGTTAATTTTAAAAAAAGAACAGAGGGTGTTGAAGCAACACCAAGTACATTCAGTCATCTGATCTTTGACAAAGACTGGAGAGAAGACAGCCTCCTTAATAAATGATTCTAACAGGCGAGCACATATGCAGAAGACTGAAGCTAGATCCATATCTCTCACTATGTACTAAAGTAAAATAAAACATAATTAAAAACCTAGATATTAAAGCAAAAACCCTAAATCTGCTGTAAGATAAAATATCTAAAACTTGTAAGACATATGTATGTATAAGGAATTTTGGGGAAGATTTCCAATTGTTCTAGAAATAACATCAATAATCTGTAGAGCAACTTTGTATTAAGGTAAAATTTTCTGCACAGAAAAAGTAATAACCAACATACAAAATGGGAAAATCATTGCCAGCAACTCTTCAGACAGAATAATGACATCTGGAATATGAAAAAAATTAGACCCTTTCAAAATCAAAGACCTAATTAAAAATGAGCAATTTAAATCAGTAGGTACTTAGCAAAAAATTAAAATAGCCAATAAATACATGGAAATATATTCAACGTCTTTGACAATTAGAGCAATGCAAATTAAAACAATACTGAGCTTCCATCTTATTCCAGAAAGAAAGTGTATCATCAAGAAATCGATGACAAATGCTACCTGTGGAAAAACCAACCCTTCTTCATTGTTGGTGGAATATAAACTAGTACAACCTCTATGCAAATTATTATGGAGATTCTTCAAATAAAGAAATCCTTAAAATATGATTTCCATTTGACCCAGGTAGATCTTTTCTGATTACCTTCCTAAAAGAGTTAGAGTCATCTTATTACTGTATTAGGTACATACTCATTTTTATAACAGTACAACTCATAATGATTAAATCCTGAAAGAAGACTATATGTCCATTAACAGATGAATGGATAAAGAAAATGTGATGTGCATACACAATGGAGCACTAATGAATCAAAAAAAGAAAGATAAACTTAAGTCATTTGTAGGAAATGAGTGCATCTTGGGACAACAGCATTGTGGGGTTTTTGCTTCTTTTTGGTTTCCTGAAACAGGGTCTCATTATGGGTTAGCTTGGCCTGGTACTCAAAGTTATCCTCCCACCTCAGCTTTCCAAGCAATGACATTATAGATAGGAGCCACACCTGACCATATTGTAAAGTAAATCAGACATACAAACATAACTCTTTCTTGATTTCTCTTATATGAGAAGCCCTATGTATAAGTCATTTAACAAGTAAAATAAAAGATTGATATTTACAGAATAGGAAGACATCATTTGCAAATTGGAAAGTGATCTGGAGTTGTTGGGGAGAAAGAAGAGAAAGGGAAAGTAAAAACTAATTAAAATGTGTTATGTACATATTTTAACTTCCCTCATGGGATATAATCATTATGTACATCAACTACATACTAACAAACATTAAAAATTAAGAAAACTATTGCATTTTAATAGTATTAAAAGAATAAAAATCTTAATAAATTTAATGAAAGAATTGCAATACACATACAGTGAAAACTACAAAACTAGCCTTAAAGAAGTTAAAGAATGTCTAAATAAGTGGAATAAATACATGGAAAGACAATTCATGATCATAGAGTGGGATACCTAATATTACCCAGTTGAAAGTAACTTCCCCGATTGATGCACAGAATCTACATATCTATATAATTCTCAGGTGACATTTTTTAAAGGAATGTATAAGCTGACCCTGACATTTACAGGAAAGCTCAAATTACAGTATCCAGAACAGCTAGAACAATCTTGAAAAGGAATGATGTTGAAGTACTCCTTCTTCAAGCCTCCATAACTTATTACAAGTTTAAATAATTAGCATAATGTCTCAGTGTGACTCATATCATTCATGGTGGTAGTGAAAAATCAAGTGCAGAGAAATATGAAAGAAATATGTACAAAAGTTCTACACTTAAAATGAATTTATTACTGAAACATTAATGGAGACTGGAGTAGATAGAGGGTTATAAATACCTAGGTATTAAAATAGATAATACACAAAATACCCTTTGAAAAATTCATTTATAAATTAAAAGTGTTCTCTGAAAATTGACACAAAGTCTATTTGTGTGTATGAGTATTGTGAAACCAACGTCTCAGTTCAAAAAATAAAGATAAGCACAAATGACCAAAACATTTGACACTGTAGATATTGGTGGAGAACAGCTGAGTGGAGAAGGTTTAGTGTGAGATATCAAGACCTAAGATAACATGACAGTAACTTATGAAAGCTGATATTTACAGAAGAACAGGTAAAAGACAGGTAAAAGAAAAAATATAGAGTTAGAAAAAGCACAATAAAGAGTATAGAGCTAGATGTAAAATAAAGAGTATAGATCTAGAAAAAGTTAACATATTCACTAACATGTTCATTAACTTTTGAGAATGTGGCATTACTATGCATTGAGGAAAAGATAAATATATGTGACCATCTACATATCCTCCCAGAACTAAATCAATCCCAACACCTATGTTAAAAATATATTGTTGTATTCAGGGGTTGCAAGGAGAACAATTACATACAGGACACAGAATTTATAATATGATTTTATGATGGTCACCCAGAGTCAAATACAAAGAAAGTGCAGCAAATCTGTGCACAACACTAAAGACCTAGAAAATCTAGCTGAGGGCCTGGATCCCACAGCAGTGTCTTCCATGAATCCATCGGAAGACCTAGAGCCCATGACAATGACTTATGCAAGTCTGTTTTACAGACCTGCGCTTGGATGGTCCAAAGCACAGTGGTGGAAGCTAGAAAGTCTATGCCAACAGGTTGAAGAATCTGTGCCAGTAGGTTGAGGGTTCTACACTTTATCCCAGAAGTGACACTAAAATTAAAGACCGGGGCTCCCTCGAAACGTACCACAGCCATCCTCAGTGACAATAAGGTCCCGAGTTTCTCCAATGATAACAGCCGAGTACGTGTCAGGAAGCCAGTGTGACAAGCTTCTCCTGGAGATTAAACAGCACACATCTTCCCTTCCGGAGCCAGGAAGCAATGCTCAATATAAGGAGCAGAGCTCCCCCAAAGTGAACCACAGCCACTCTCAGCAACAAAGTCCCGAGCTCCTTTGATGATAATGGCCCAGTTCATATCAGGGAAGCCGCTATGACAAGCTCCTCCAGAAGAACCAATGACTCCAAACAGCAGCAAGACTCAGAAGAACCCACAACACCTCACTCTACCTCTCCATGCCTCCGTTTTATGCTGGCAACAGTCCTCAGATGGGCCATCTACACTCAGCACCATGCTGATTTAATTAAGCAGGTGTTAAGTTGACTACCAGTTTTTAATCCGTAACATATATAAAAATCAAATTCTGATGTATATACATGTATGGGAAAGATAAAAAATAAATCTTTATGTTAAAATTGTATGAGACTTTTTAAACTTATTTAACAATAAGATAAATGGCGGATATGCAGGTACATTTCTATAATCCCAACACTAGGGAGACTGAGGAAGGAGGCTCACTGAGAATTCAAGGCCAGCCTGGTCCACATAGTGAGTTCAAGTCCAGCCTAAACTCCACAGTGGGACCCTGTCACAGTCACTGCAAAAATTAAATGAATAAACAACAGTAAAATAAAGATATAAAAATCATTTACCATAAAGAATAATTTTCCTCGGTTGGGCTATATTAAAATTGAATGCTTATTTTTGGTTTTCTTTTAGTTTATTAGTATGTGTGTATAATACATAATGTTTATGTTTCACATGAAAATTCAGTACAGGTACATGCTAACTTGTCTTAATGACTTTTTTCATTCTCTTGTGGTTAACTCCCTCCTCCCTTCATATATCTCTTGGTCATCTTTTTTGTGATACATATTTGCAATACATGATGTTTGCATTCCTTGTGAGGAGCTGGTTAATATACACAGTGCATCCCAATTCCTTTATCTCATCTTTTATCCCTTCCACCTCTTAATCCTCTTCACCTTTCAGACCAACTTGTCTCCTTACATCCTATCATCTGTATTTTATCTGGCTCTTTATTTTACTCTGTTTCTCATATAACAGAAACAAAGTGATATTTAAGCTTGCCTCTGGTTTCTGAAATGTAAGACTGTGCTAATCAAAAGATACCATTTAGAGATGGCAAAAAGAAACTACAGAGTGGGATAAGATCTGACAAAACATATTCAACCAAGGACTCATTCAGAATTTATAAATGACTCCCACAAATCAGTAAAATAATCCACTAGAAAAATGGGCAAAAGACTTGAACAGAAATTACACCAAAGAAAATTTGTTAAATGATCAACAAGTAACTGAAATGTGTACATTTCCTTAGCCATCAAGGACATGTAAAATAAAACTATGGTGCATAAAAGAAAATAATAAGATAGTACACCTATTCATTCACAAGAATGGCAAAAATTAAAGAAACAAACAGTAAAATAGAGAATATAAAGATGGAAGAGAAGGTGGGACAATGTTGCCTCTTATTTGCTGCTGGTGATAAAAAATTTTGAAAAACTCTTTGTTCTTGTCTGCTAAATCAGAGTGCCAAAAGAACTTTTGACACAGGACTTCCATTCTTAGGTACAAATGCAACTATAGTAATTTATTACTGTTCACAGTAGCATTGTTTGTGATAGGTTCAAATTTAGTAACCTAAATGTCTTTCCAAACCAGCAGATTCCCAAGTGGAGTACTGCATAGTAAGTAAAATGAATGAATTTCAACTACAGAGGACACTGCCAAGGGAATATCACATCATGTGGAGCCAAAGAAACTAGACACAAAATACAATATAAAATGCATGTAGGAAATTTTAGAAACAAGTGAAATCAATCTACCTTGTAAGAATGTCAGAATAGGAAGAAAGAGTGCCTAAGACCATAATAGTGGCTTCTGACACCCTTACTCTCTTATGCATGTGTTGGTTATGCTGGCATATTAATTTGTAAAAACTCATCAATATACACACTTGCAAAAACATTTTTGTAAATGAATCAATTATTAAATCAAAAATTTCATCCAAAATGGTGTTCATTCGTCATCAGTTTTCTGGGAATGTCATTTACTACAAGTTCTCCAAACAGTTTATGTCAAACTTATTGATATCTGTTATTGGTTATCAGCATGGCCAGTAATCCTGTTTTATACACTTTTATAATAATTGGCATGCATTACTGTTATCACTTTTAATAGATCCAACAAAGTAAAAGTGAACCTTGAAAATATAAATTAATTTATTTAAAATATAAATATAGCTTCAAAATATATATTTTTCAGTGTTATTTTATTATCTTACCTAATAATGTTGTACATTTGGTAACTGTTATGGATTAAAAACTGGTGGTCAACTTAACACCAGCTGAATTAAATCAGCATGGTGCTGAGTGTAGATGGCCCACCTGAGGAAGGTTACCAGCATAAAGAGACGTGGAGAGGAAAAGCAGCGGCGTTGTGAGTTCTCCTAAGTGCTGTTGTTTGGAGTCATTGGTTCTCCTGGAGGAGCTTGTCAGGCTGGCTCCCCCAATATGACTTTGGCCATTATCATCAGAGGAGGTCGGGACCTCATCGCTGAGAGTGGCTGCGGTTCACTTTGGGGAGCTCTGGTCCTTAAGTTGAGCATCACTTCCTGGCTCCAGAAGGGAAGATGTTTACTATTTAAACTCCAGAAGAAGTAGTCACGCTGGCTTCCTGGTATGTTCTCAACTCTTCTCATCATTGGAGGAGCATGGGACCTCATGGTCCCTGAGGATGGCTGTGGTACTTTTTGGTGAGCCCTGGTCCTCATTTGAGCATCACTTTTTGCTCCACTATAGAACCCTTAACCTACTAGCACAGATCCTTCATCCTGCTGGCATAGACTTTCTAGCTTCCACCGTTGGCCTTTGGGTCTTCCCAGCACAGATTTCGGTGTTGTGACAGATTTCCTGCACTTTCTTGTGTTTAACACTGGGTAATCATCATAAATAATATTTTAAATTCTGTGTCCTGATTGTAATCTTTCTCCCTGCAACCCTTGACTATAACAGTAACATCTTATGATTCAAAGTCTAAATCTTACTGCTTTTCACTTTTAAAATAGGACAAATAATGTATTTATTAAGATATATGGGATTAAGTGATAATTCATAGAATGGTTCAATATATTCTACTAAAGTTGAGGTGGACAAAAATATATTTTTATGGAGTCTCTAACTTTCCAAATGCATTTGTATGTATTTCTCAGTCAATGCTTTTGCCATTTCTCTGGAGATATATATATATATGTATATTTCTATATATATAATATAGAAATTGAATAATATTCACTTAAAATGTTTAACTAGATAATGGCAAGATTTTAACAAGAAGTTACATGTCTGGGTTCCTTTGTGACTATTATTTTGTGTGACACACATAGAAGTAAGGTTTGAATCTGAAATCTTGACTTTCCAATAATTATTTGTTGATATACTTTCTTTTTTTCTGCTTTTCTTTTGTAATCATAATCAATGCTACTAACTTACTACTTTCTGTGAAAAAAGTCCTATATTGCAGAATGTTTTCTATAGAAATTCTCTACATTCTATAATTTGAGAATATATTATAATTTCAGCCAGTCTGAAAACAATATTCTCAGTTGTTTCCGACCTTTGACTATACTTTGTTTCAAATCCTAGGCAAATTATGAAGAAGGTGAACTTTTTTCTTTTTCTTCTCTTTGAAGTTCCTCTGATCTTTTCTTTTGAGATACCCAGTTACTTTTCAGGTCCTGATTTCTTTCAAAATGGAAATAAGTGGTGATTATTGTATCTTTCTTGGTAAGATTTATGTTCATCATAAAATTTAGTTTAACTGAAGTGCAGTTCCACTCATTTGGCTGCTGCCAAGGTATGAATGTTTACTGAAACTTCTCACTTATGCCACTGATGCAGATATTAGATTAGTCATTGGAACTTCAACCTTGTTTTTAAATTGTGTATTGTAAAATTATAGTTAGCATATGCCAAATAATAATGCCCAAATATATTTGTTTTGGTTCAGATTTTGCCTACATAATTTTGCTAGTATTAAGTGTAAGTTAACAATGTCAAGCAATAAGTTTATCCTAAAACTTATATTTTGAAAAATTTGGAGAAAATGGAGTGTCTCATACAAAAGTTTTTTTTGTTTGGTTTTGTTTTGTTTTGTTTTGTTTTGTTTTGTTTTGTTTTTTAAGACCTTTTTGGTGCTTGTATTAATTTGTATTTCCAGAATAGTTTGCAGTATTACCTAAAGAGTTTTCTATCTGGAATAAGTTTACTAATTAATTAAAGTGGATAATTTATACTGAAAAGTGTGTTTTTATTTTGTTTCCGTTTTTGTTTCTACTGGATGACTATGCCTCAATTGATTTTACTGAATGAGAACATGACTTTGGTTTGATTTAAGAAAAATTTTCAGTCTAATTTGTACTTAGTGAACTTTTGACTTCATTCAGCATCAGCCCCCCAGGAAGCAATTTGAAACTTTATGATTCCACCAGATAGGACATGAGATCTGAGGAAGAGACTGAAATTCCTGCTCACAACTCTCCCTAGGCAGCTGGTTCTCACTGGAGGTTTGTAGTAATGCAAACATGTTTTTCATTCATTTTCTCATTTTACTAAGAGGCAGGTGTAGCACCATAGGGCAGAACTTCTTAAGGATTATAATTTGGTTAGAAATTGGAAGGGGGAAAGAAAGTAAAGGTAATGAAATAATTGAGTTTTCTTCAATAACAGTGGAAGTTACAGAGCCCAAGGGAAGGTATCAAGACTTGCATCAGTTTTTAACAGTGTTACAATAAACTCTCGGAGGAGCCCCATTATAGGGCACAATTATGAAGTTCCTAAAGTTTGTATCAGCAGTAAACATGACCTTGTCACTGTTCCATTTCTGTTCACTAGAAACTACTGTCCCAGCTGTTGAGGGAGACTTTCTATGTCTTTCCTCTGCCTTTTCAGTGTCTTATGAACCTGCCAGTCCTGCTGTCTGTGGCTGCATCCTGTCCTCCAGGCCTCCATATCAGTACTTGGGGCTTCAAGTGAGAACCTGGTGGTTGTATGTCCTGTCCCTTTCAGGCCACACTCGTGGACTCAGCAGAGGTGTCCTTCACAGTCACAGACATACAAAGTTATGTAGGTCCCACTAAGTACAGGGCTTCCAAGGGCAAAGTCAAGTAACATTAGGAATATCAACCACACCAATAGGTCAGTAGGGAGCAGAAGTCTTTCCAGTGAAATCTGCTTTGATTCTTATCTACTTAGATTTCTTTGGTTAAAGTCTTCCCTCTTATTCATTCTGTTTCTCCTCTCTCCAGAAACTGTGAACTAAATATGATCAGATTTTTAGAAATTGATTTTCTGGAAACCTTGATATTGCTTCTAAAGAGTTTTTTTTAATTAATAAAATACATAAAGTTAGATAAATACAAACAATGAATAATGTTTCATCATTTACTGTCTCTTTTCTGTGAAACAATTGTTACTAAGATTTTTAGTCATACTGCCTTTCATCAGCTACTGAGGAGAACTGCTATAAAGCAAACTCAACTAAGTGTTTAAAAATCACAACGCATATTTTTTTCTTATACTTTTCAATGCTCCACTCATGAAAGCGGGTTATCTAAATGTAAATACATTATTGTCTTAATATCTGGAGATCATGTAGTGGAACATAAATTTAATGGAGAAAGATATTTGAAGAAAGAAAAGGGAATACATTTAAAAAATAAGAGAGGCCTTAAATAATAGTGGAAACACAAGTTACAAAACCTAAATTGTTTTCTCAGTCTTGACAGTAAACAGATGGGTAGGGAGCAGATGTACCTAATGTAATACTTGACTAGATACTCTGTTTTAGGAAAGTATTAGTAGTCTTATTTTACAGATTAGGAAATTTAAATTTAGAGAACTTAAATTTTGGCAACAGAGTTAGATTTGCTCAGTTTCAAGAAAGTCATTTTATGTTTTATTCTAATCTGTTTGTAGGGAAACACTGAGCAACTAACCACAGAAAGAGGGCCACTAACCTATATTTAGTCTACTCTTCAAAGGAACCTGATGTAGGGTCCAATGGCATGGTGGCCATCTGATAATGTATGTAATGTGTGCCTGCTTCAAACATTCTTGAATTTTCCAAGGCAATTTTTTTGTGCACCACATTTCTTGTTGGAATAATGACAAAACCAGAATGTTACAGGTTTTAAGGTAAGTTTATGTCTTTCAGTAAGAGAAGTAACTGCAACTGAAACCTAGTAACAAGGTAGCAATTTCCTTTCAAAAGAACACTTGCCGCTGCTTTCTGGTACCTTTTGGTCCAAAATCCCACAGATACCACTAGGTGATAGTAAAAGACTTTGTTAGAATCTTCTGGGCACTTAGCTTGAAAGCATGCTGAAGAAACTTTCAAAATGATTGAACTTGGGCTTCGGAGGACCCAGAAGACTTCGTAAAATTATAGTATGTTTCTTTATTATATTTTTATTAATATGTATTAGTTGTGCACATTAATGGGATTCAGGGATATTTCCATTCATGCTTGCAGCATGAACTTATCAAATCCATAATTTTCCCAATCTCTAATAATCACTCACTCTTCTCCTTTCATGTCAACCTTTTTTTGGCTTTAACATATGAAAAAGAACAAGTGGTACTTGTCTTTCTGTGTCTAGTTCATTTCACTTAATATCATGACTTCCAGTTTGATCCATTTTGCTACAAGTAACAGAATTTCACTGCTCTTCATAGCTGAACAATATTCTTTACATTTCTTAATCTATTTATCTACTAATGGTAATTTACAGCTGATTCTACAGCTGTGCTATTGTAAAGAGTGCTGCAGTAAACATGGTCATGCAAGCATTTCCTCAATGTGCTGATTTTATTTCCTAAATGAGACAGCTGGACCAAAGACAAATTGTTAGTTTTTGCAGAACTCCATACTGTTCTCCATAAGAATTGTACTAACTTATATTTCCACCAGCAATGAGTAAAGGTTTGTCTCTCTTCTACATCTTCTCCAGCACTGGTTAGTTTTTATAATTATAATGATTCTTTTAATCTCCAAAAATGCCTTAATTTTCTGATAGTATCATTCAAATTGAATTTTTTTCTTGATAAAATTAAAACAGGGATATATCCTTTCTTTATCACTTTAACAGCCCAGCAATATTTGCTCCACTTGTTTGACTTTGGAACTGAAAGTGACAATTACTTATTTTTTATTATCAGAGTGCTATCTTTATTTTTAAGTATACAAAAATTATACTTTCATGTCTCACAGAGAACAAGTGAAAACTTTACAGAGATATCATTTGCAAAGGCACAAAATGATAAATTTAAGGAAATATGCTCAGGATCAGTACACTGACCACACAGCTATAATAACAGTCAGGTAGAAATTTAAGAAGACACAAGTATTTATGTTTTAGAGACCTCCTTCATACTAAAATGTCCATCTCCCACAAGCTGATCTGTTTATTCAAAGCAGTGCAAACAAAAATAAAAGCAAACTGAAAAAGGGAAATCGAAAAATGATTTCTAAAATTTATATAACATACAGAATGATTCAAGTAGCCAAACAAGACTGAAAAAGAAAAACCAATTTGAAGAGTTCTTATACTTGGCTTCAAGATTTACCATAAACCTAATAAATAAAACTGAGGAATGTCTCTCATCTCTCCTGTTCAAGTGATGCCTAGAAATTTTACCACTTGCCTGGGTTCTGTAATATAGTTGGTACAACTCACTCCATATGATTAATAAGCCTTGTAATTCAGTTTTAATTAGGCCTTCAGATAGATATATCAATATTTTTTCATCAGTGCAGTGTATAACATTAAGTACTGTCTATCTAAATGAAATCCAATTTTCTTCTCACCAGGTACAGCTTTAAGGAGAATTTGGCCATGTATAGTGGTGGGCACCTGTTCCAAAGAGTAAATTATAAAGATTTCAATATGAAGGCCTTGGGCTCAAACACTAGTAATGCAAATAAAAAGAAGAACCTGTGGGAACATAGTAAATGTATATTGAAATACATCCCACTAGCATACATAGTAGTTTAGATTTTCTTTTTATAGTAGAAAGTAAAGCTTTAGACAAATAGACACTTTCCTTGAGCTCCTACAAAGTTTGATTTGTTGAACTATATTGAGTACAACTTATGCTACTGGAGGCATAATTTTTCTGGTGCTCTATAACATACAATTGATCTCTGTGATCATCAGCTTTTATTATGAGTCACACCGAATGATGAAATAAGAAACATGTGACCATTAAAATTCCTGCACTTAACAGGTCCTTACTCAAAGTTGAAATCCCCCTGCACATCCTGCATTGTTTTAGATTGATCATGTGAATGTACTGTGCAGTTCTAAAGATCCTAGTCTAGCAGTCCCCTAAATATAGAATGAAGAGCAGACATAAGCATCCCTTTCCCAGTGGTGTGGGTAAGGAAAGTCCTCCATTCAGATGTCGTAGTCAGTTCGAGAATGCATTCTGATAGGACAGAAGCACACATTACTTTTATTCATAAATCTACTCCCATCCATACTTTCACCTGTGAGTTTTCCTAATTTAGTTATGGTGCCCTTGCACTGTTCACTGGAAGGTTTGTGTATAACAATTCATGAGCATTTCAATAAAACTTTGTCACTATCCCCAGACCACTAACCCATTGCAAAGCACATTAGCTCATGTTTTCTGCTGGAGAGGCCACCCAGAGGCCTGGGCACAAGTGTCACTTCCTCTCCTCAAATTATTTGAAATTGTTTTGCACAAGAGATTTATCTCTTTTTTCACATTTAGTGATGCATTTATCTATTCACATCAGTATAGACTTTTGTATATTTATCTCATGGCACTGACTTACAATTCAATGTTGCACTACATATTTTTTGCTCAAGTTATCCTAGCTTAGGACAGCAGGAGCTCTTTCAGTTAGCTCCATTGTCCCTTTGACACATCATCACTGAATTTGAACACTTTCTTGCTTTCTGAAACATAAGATATACCAGCATCATCTTATATATGCCTTGCTCCAGTCATAGAATCACTCATTTCTCATGATACCTTTTCCTGGAAAATGTCATTGGAAACAAAGTTCTGGGTGCTAAATATTTTATGTCATTGTTAATCAACAACATGCACATTTCACACAATATAATTTATCTCTATATTTTTTCCATTATCTTCATTATTGAAGTTCCTTTTCTTCTGTTACTAAGCCCATTCCCAGGAGCTGAGACAGAACATGTTGACAGCTTCCCTTGCATCATGGGGTCTCCCTAACAATAAAGTCATACAAGATGCCTACCCAACAAGTGTATATTTATCAAAACTTCAATCAACACCTGGTAGGGGGAAGCACAGACTTAGCGAAAAGCCTAGGATTAGCATAAAAGAAACCTAAATCCTTTGCATTTTCATTTGAGCAGCCACAAATCATATGGCCACATTTAAAGTGTCAAAATAACCAGAAATGGGGTCTTTATTCGGACGGCTAAGTATCAGGATCATGAAATATAAACATCTACCACAGGAAGATTGGGATAAGAGTATTCTACTGCACATTGTGATACCGCTCTCATTTGGAAAGAATCTTGTATTGTGGTAACCTAAAATGAAATCTACTCACAACTTTTATTAGATCATTTTATAGCATTTTCCTTTTAACTCAGCTAAGCAATCATGTATTGCGAGTAACATATTGGTTACATCCAAAACACTATTTTATTTGTTAATTCAGAAAGTGTAAAAATTGTATTGACAGAGTCAAGATGATAGGATGTTAACCAGTTTTCAGGAATTTAGTTGTTGTATTCCATAGTATTTATCTGTTACAGTTTGTGTCTGCAAATCCCCACAAAGCCTCTTGCAGCATAGGGGATGGGCTTTTTGGAGGCAGCTGAATCTAGTAATTGTGATTAATTCATGGTCAAATACTGGGATTAAGGGTATGAGTGCTGCACTCACCCTAGCAGAGTACCTGCGTACAGTATCTGGAACAGAACGAAGTTTGTCTCTCTCTCCTCTCTTGTTACTTTTGGTATCTTCCACTCCCATGAGTTGCCTCTGTGCCACACTTGCCTTAGAGTCATTTGATTATGAACTGAAACCCCTACAAACTGCAAGCTAAATAAACCTTTTCCTCTTTAACTTTGGATGTCAAGTGTTTTGTCCCAAGAATGAGAGAAAGATAAGTCATTATCACTGTCTTACATATTTTACCAATTAATTTTGATTATTGTCTTTCTATCCAAACTAAGGTAGAAACTCAGTGAAGGCAAGAATTATAGCTGCTATTGATTTCTGGTGCATCTTTAATGCCTAGAACAAAGTTAGCATAACAACTAATGAGACTAACATTTGTCATGTGCTTTGTAACTAGGATGCTTATGAAGCTTGTATTTCAAGTTGGGATCTTTTTTAGTGTGAAGATAGCCTATTAATAATCATGCCAGAGTAATGGAAATAATACAAACTGTCCCAGGAAATCTAGGATGTTTGATTACTCTTCATATAACTGTTCTAAGTGTTTTACACACATTTTCACATTTAATCTTCTTTATCACCCTGGAGGTGGTTGCTGTTGGTGGTTAGCTCATTTTACAGATGAGGTTAAAACCATTATTAGGTCCATTTTACAAATGAAGAAATGTCAGTGACCCTACTTGACCAGGCAGATAAGATTTATTGAAGAAAAAGTAAATAAGGTCACAGAAGGAGTACATTGGAAAGCCATGATTTGAATCTAAGAAGTCCGGTCACAGGAACCATGATTACTTGTGATACAGAGATGTGAAAAATATTTCGCCTGTGCCTTGTAAAATGAATAGCTGATATGCTCTGTAGTTTCAAGTTCCCACCGTCAGCATATTCTGAAGAGAGATTAGTCTAGTCTTTTTCCCCCATAAAGAGAAGCACAGTTCAATAACTCATTAATAGCTCTTTTGAAATGAGAGAAAACATGGATGTACATATATCATTGTGGTACAGTGTTTTCAGTTCTTCTGGAAAATACCCAGAAGGGGAATAAGTGGGTTGAATTGTACCTCCAATTCTAGTTTAGTTTATCAAAAAGAATTGTTTCTGCTTTCATTTCATTTTTTCATGCTTATATCTTGTAATCTGGGCAACTACTTTGAAGATAACAATACACAATATATTAACTATTGTTAATCTCTGATTATTTTGGTTTGAAATTCTGTACCATCGTTTTTATTCTTCTTCATTTTAAAAGAAAGAAATGAGACAAAAATTGGGAGCAATTAGGAGCTTAGCGTGAGATGATGTTCATCTTATATAAGCTTGTTTCAATGCAAGAAATCTATTTTGAGTATGGATAAACATAAAACCATGTATAAATTAATTAGAAACATTTTAGATTTATTATATCAGATTTTAAATTTTTTGAATGATAATTTCATATCACTGACTAGAATTCTTTTCTTTCTTTTTTTT
>RJWT010013982.1:0-21419 GCA_004365215.1 Cuniculus paca
AATTTGAAGTCTGGGATTGTGATGCCTCATGTCCTGCCCCTGTTGCCCAGAATTGCCTTTGCTATTCTAGGTCTCTTCTGGTTCCAGATGAATTTTAAGAACAATTTCTCTAGGAGATGGGTTTCTTGTAGAGAGCATATGGTTGGATGTTGTTTCTTGATCCATTCTGCCTGTCTGTGTCTTTTGATTGGTGAATTGAGGCCATTTACATTAATGGTTATAAGTAATATATACTGGCTTGTTTTAGTCATGTTATCTTTCTGCGGTGGTTTCTTTACCTTTTCCGTCTACTTAATTGTTTGCCCTGCTTGGTGTTCTTCTGTTGATGTTTTTGACTTCGTAGCTATTTTCATGTCTATCTAGAGTATCTTTCAGTATTCTACACAGGGTTTGTTTCTTGGTCATGAAACTCTTTAGCTTCTCTTTGTCATGGAAGTGTCTTATTTCTTCATCAACTTTGAAGGATAGTTTTGCAGGGTACATCAGTCTGGGTTGGAAGTTGTTTTCCTTTAGGACTTGAAATACTTCACTCCATGCTCTTCTTGACTTCATTGTTTGTGTTGAGAAGTCTGCTGTGATTCTGATGGAATTTCCTTTATAGGTGATTTGCTTCTTTTCTCTCACAGCTTTTAATATTCTGTTCTTATGTTGAATTTCTGCAATGCTGATAATTATATATATGGGTGTTGATTTATTTTGGTTATGGCTAGTTGGAGTTCTATATGCTTCACTTATCTGTATGTCAGTTTCCTTTCCCATGTTTGGGAAATTTTGAGCTATTACTTCTTTAAGTAGTGTTTTTATACCCTTTGTGTTTTCTCATTCTTTTTTATTTACACCTATGTGTCTTATATTGTTTTTCTTTGCATCATCTTGCAACTGCTGAATTGCTATTTCCTGATTCCTTGTTATTTTTAAAAGACGTTTGCTTTCTTCCACGCTAGCTGCAATCATGTCTTCAAGGTCTGAAAGTCTATTTTCACATTCATTGAGGTGGCTTTGCCAGCTTTCGATGGCCTTCTTGATTTCCTGGATATCTCTTTGAATCTGTTTCATGCATTCTAATTCTTTCTTGTATTGTTCATTCAAAGTTTCCATCCTTTTGCAATGGAAATGCAAAATGTAAATCCTTTTGTTTTACCTGGAAATCATTTCTAATCTCATTTCTTTTAAAGCTTCATGGAATTGTTTCTTTACTTCAGTTGATATCATTTCAGAAGTTTCAGGTGTGTGGCTTATACTTTCTTCTGTGTCCATGTCTCTTTGGCTTGTTTGGGAAGTACTGGAGATGGAAGATTGCATTTTCCTCTTTCATTTTGTCATTTTCCTGTATTCCACTGTGGCAGGTGTATCCAATGTGCATGGTTGAGGCTCCAAGGCTAGCTGAAACTCACAGTGCACACCTTCATCTCAAGCCAAGACTACCACTGTGGGTTTTCTGTTTTTGGGCGGTGTCTAGGCAGAACCCAGGCAGGACACCAGGGAAGCTCCAAATGTCCCAGGCTGATGGTGGAATGGGCGCAGGTCCCTACTGGCCTGCTGGCGAGATCCCAAGCTGCACTGCTAGGTGAAATTCAGTGTGCGCACCTTCAACTCATGCCAGGCCCAAAGCAGCAGCTGGTATGCTGCTCCAGGGTTTTTAGTCTAACACTTGAGGTAACTAAATGTCATGAAAAATTTCTCCTTCCTTTCTTCTACAAATTTTATAATTTTGTCTTTTACATTTAGGTTTATATTTTGAATATATATGCAGAAAGTGAATTCAGTATTAATTTTAGTTTTCAAGAGCTTGTTAGCATATAGAACTATATCTGATTTTTGTTTTCTATATCAGATATTTCTAATTTTATATTACTATATATGTTTAGTGCATAATGGTAACGTTACTCTTGGCGTGTTGGTATATGCATGTAACACAACTTATAAACTCATTGGGTAAATCTAATATAATTTTTAGATATTTAAAGTTTATCTTAAACATAATTGTGTTGAGAATACATGAAGTTTTAATTATTTGTTTCCAGTAGTTACATCTTTCATTTATTTTTCTTGTCTGTACTGGCTGGAGCTTTCATGCAATTTTCAGGAAGTCTGGGAAGAAAAGATATCTTGCATCTTTACAATCATTGGAGAAAAGCATTTTATGTATCACCACTTAGTGTGATGTTAATTATGTGTATGTTTCATACATGTATTTATTAAATAGAAAAGATTCTGTCTAGTTTTAGTTTGCTACAAGTTTTTATTATTACTAGGTCCAAAAATTTTCAAGTACCTTTTACCTTCATTTATGGAGATGTTACAACTTTTCTGTTAATACAGAATGTCACACTGATTAATTTTCTAACACTGAACCAGTATTTTTCACTTCTTGGATGAACTTCACTTTTTCATGACACATTACCACTTTGTGAAGCTTTAAATTCTACTTACTATGATTTTGTTAATTTTTGAGTCTATTTTTATGAAATATATAATCTCATAACTTTAACTCTCATTTTCTGTCTCTTCTGATTTTAGCTCAACATTTTGATTTTGCTTCATCTCTTATTTGTATATCAATTATACTTCTTTTAAAATTTTAGTTTTCTTAGGATAATACTAAACACAATTAAAAGCAATATGACTTAGAATTTGCTTATATTTGTTAATGTTCCATTTGTACTTGACAAGAATCTATGTTTTTTGCAATCTTGTGTTAATGTCAGTTATGTCAGAATGGTTGACATTTTCCCATATTCTATATTTGTACTGTTTTTGTAAGCATTCTATCACTAATTTGAAGAGGAGTCTCTTCCTTTTGTTCTGTCTGTTTTTGCTTCATGTATTTTGATGCTTTTTATTAGTTTATGTGTTGTCTTGATTTAACTCTTTTAGTATTGTGTAATACTTCCATTTATTTCATGCAATAGTACTCGCCTAGTAATAAAGTCTCTTTCATATGTTAAAGCCACAATGTTTTTTAAAAATGCTTATAGTTTGCCTAGTATGTATTTACATTTTTTATTTTTAATTTATTTCCAATGTACACATCTCACTGAAAGCACATAGTTGAATTTTGTTATTTTAATCTGTCGAAAATATTTATGTTTTATTTGACTTCCCATTTACTTTTTATGTAATTATTGATTTGATGGGTTAAAGTCTGCTATTATGATTTATATTCCTACTTGTATTATTTGTTTTTGTTCCTTAAGTACTCTTTGAATCCTGCTTTTAGTTTTATTGAACATTTTTAGTGCTTTCCTTATTTCTCCAAATTTTTTAGCTTTACTTCTTTATTTTTTCATTTTTTTAGTAGTTGCTCTATTGAATATAACAAGCAAATGTACACAGTTTTAAGTCTATTTAATATTAATGTTTTACTAATTGAGAATTTGCATTTTATGCACCATAAATGTAAAAATCAAGCAATAGCACATTCACTGTATTTTTTGTCATAGTTGGTCAAACATTTTTATTTTGTACTTGTTTGTAATTATTTTGTGTTAATTATTTACTTGTTTTTTTTAAAAAGAATTTAACAGAAGGAAAAAGGAACATTTGTTCATTCATATTTACTCTGATCTTTAGCGTGCCTTTTTGTGCCAGTATTATCTGATAAGGTCAGTTATTATTTGCATTTTTTGCTTCTACATCCATGTATTGCTTGTTTTCACTTTTTTATTTCTTTGACTGTCTTCATCTTTGCTAACACAATTTCACTATGATGTGTTTAGGTGTAGTTTTCTTTGTACTTATTCTGGGTTTAATAAATTCGTTGTATCTGTAATGTGAGTTTTTTCCATTAGTTTGTGATGACATCCACTATTATATCTTCAAACATTTATTTCATACATTTTTATCTCTCTCTTCTAAGACTAACTGTAAAAATTTAACTTCTTGATATTTTCTAAGAGATCATTGAAGAGCTGTTCATTTGTCTTCTATTTTTCCTCTCTGTTATTCAGATCAGTTGATTTAATACTATAATTAAGTTTACTATTCTTTTCTTTGGCCATCGAAGTGAAAGCTTCGTTTCAGACATTGTACATTTTAATTGCACATTTCTCTCTTTCTCTCATTCTCTCCTCTCATTTTTCGAATTTCCTTTCTTTTCTGAAATTTTCTGTGTCACCGCTTATTAAGACTATAGTTTCTCTTACATCTTAGAATATCTTAGTGTTTTCTACTCTAAAGTCATCATCTGCTAATTGTAGTATTTGTATCATTCTGGAGTATTTTTCTATTCATTGCTTTATTTCTTTATGGTGGGCCATGTTTTTCTACTTTTTCAGAAGCCTTTTAATTTTTGGATTTTTTGAACCTCTGTTGTGGATACTATATCACAGATAATTTGGATTATGTAGTCTTTCTAAAATAGTACTGAGTTTGGTGTAGGCAAGTTAACAATTTATTGGGAAGCTCTTAGACCTATCAAAACACAGCTTAGGTTTTGTTAGGGCATGGTCCTTGCACTTATGATATAGATTTTCTAGTGTTTTAGATGGAGGTCTTAATTTCTCTTATGTCCAGCTGGACTGGAATTCAAGCTCTTTCTCAAATGATATAACTTCTATTAATTTTGTTTCACTCCCAATCCTGCAAACATCACTGCTAGATCCCTCTATGTCTTCCCATTTATATGCAACTCAACCCTTTATCAAAGGACTCCACGTAGACTTCTAGGATCACTCTTACCAGCTCAACTTCTTTCTATTATCTTGTGCTGTAAATTCCAACCGTTTCAGTAGTTCTAAACTCTTAACCATTGCTCTTTAGTTTTGTGGTCAATCTTATTTCTTTAGTCTGTAATTCTTCATGCTGTATTAGAGAGATGTCCCTGGACAGAAAGTCTAGATGTCCATTAGATCATTCACCTCTGTGTTTCTTTCTTTTGGAAATTGCTGCTTTGTGCTGTGTATTATCCAATGTCAGAAAATCATCCTCTTATGTATTTTGTTCAGTTCTTGGCTCATTACAACATGTAAGCAAATTTAATACAAGTTGAACTTGCATATTTGGAAGTGGAAGTCCCACACGATTATCATTTAAAGAAGAAAATAACTTCTCAGTGGAATATGGAACTGAAGTGTTTGTGAATGCAAATATATACACATTTCAGAAAAAGAAAAATACTATGATGTTTTTTCAAGAGATGGTATTACCCTCGTATTGGGGACCCTAGAGGATGTTGTATATCACAGGAAATTCACTATACTGCCAGCCCTTAGAGAAAAAATTGAAAATGCCTGTGCAGCAATTGCAATGATCAAGGTTACCCAAGCAGCAGTTCGCCATACTAAGAAATGTCTGGAAGCTAATGGCCACCACTATGAGCACCTCTTGTAATTATAGAGGCCAAAGGTAACTTGCATTAATCTCATGATGTCTCAATAGATTTAGTATTAAAACATATAAGTTTTTCTTTTCTTGAAGTGTATGCATAATTTTTGGTGAATAAAAATTTATTGCAATATTTGAGACAACAAATAGAGAAATTCACTTTTCTAAGATAAAGATACATAGAAGAGAGGTATAGTACCCTCTGTTTTGATACTATCATATACATTCTCCTCAAAAGTGGTTCTTGACTTTGATATATTAGTCTTATATTGTTGGGTATATCACTTAATACAAAGAGTAGCAATAAGGCCAAACCAAAATGCAAATCTGACAAAGTTAATAAATATTTTAATTAATATTTCTTTTATATTAAAATTCATGTTTTGTATTAAAAACATCATGATGTCATGAAACACTGTGTGTTTCAACATGTAACAGGAAACATGAAAGGCATTTAAAGTCATATGATAATAATTATTAGATTTTAAAACATTACATTGCACAATATGAATAATAGTTCAAAAGATGTGGATAAATTAATTTAATATGAAAATTTCATTTTTTTCTTTTGTGATTTTCTAATTTTTGGATTTAATATTTCCTAGTTTTCTCCATTAAATATATTTCATAGGAGTAGTTATGTAATTAACAAAGAGAAAGACACGTGTTAAACATAAAATTTTACAGAGTGAAGAATTTGGCATGGTTCAGATTACAGAGGATATTTTTGAACATAACAAAGCCCATATTCCTCATTTGATCTTAAACGAACATTGAAGCAGCTGGGTCCCATCTTCTCTGGGTATTCCACCTACCCAGTAGTCCTGTTTTTTTTAGCTGCAACTCCTAGAGTTTTTGTTCATTTTTAAAGATTCATTTTACTTCTTCAAAATATTCCCTTATATTTTCTTAGTAATTATTTTTGTTCTATTTTGGAGACAGTAAATTCTTTCTTTTTATTTCTTGTCACACAGCAAAAAGCTTTGCTTTTAGATAAAATATTTTTATTAGCATCTAATTTTATGAGTATCTGCATGTTTGTGTGTCTCACGTAATTATTTGGAAATTAATTTGACCCCAACCTTCCTGGATATTTTTCCAAAAATCTCTGTGATTAGATATTCAGCAGCGGTTTTCAGGGTCTTATGTGATAATGTGATAGTAAGTTTGAGGATCATGTATTCTTGATGATATTATGAAAGCTCATATGAGTAGTTTTTACTTTCACCAAGGTAAAGCAATGGAGATGTTGTGTTTCATTATATTTTACTCGGTGAGTATATCCTGTGCCATTAATACCTGTAAATCATTTGTTTGGTACAAAAGGATAGATGCTTATCCTTCCCTACTTTAATGGTTGGTAATTTGTGTATTCCTTTGTCTCACTTAGTATGCACAATAAGAGCTGTTTCATTTTGTTTGATATTCTTTGCAATTGGCTGATGCCTTTGTAACTTTGACTGAGATTGGTTGACTCCCTTTTCAAGTCCATTATGGCCTTTGGGAGCTGGAATGACTGACTCATTATTGCCAGAACTGGGGAAAGCTTTATCATTGTCTTCCTCACATTTTTTATATCCTGATTCTCTCCTCCACCCTCTCACGTTCTCTCCAGTAAAAGACTCACGACTCACGTATATTTATTTGATTTTCATGGAAGGAGAATTTGAGATGTGGAATGATTTTTCTATTTGTCCCTCTCATTTAAAGGATGTAGAAAACATTCCATTTTGGAATAATTCTTCACATTTATTATTAGTTTAAAGATATGATAGTTTAAGGATATGATAGATGATTATTGAGTTTTTGTTTTGTACATAGGAGATCTGCAAACCATTCACACTCTCTGTGTACTTCTAATTCAACATATGTTTCCTTCCAGTTCTTATCTTTTCGAATTCATGCCAAATCTGCGTGTATAGAATTCATATGTTCTTGAGAGGTAGAAAACTTTCGTAGATGCTAAAATTGGAATAAAGGGTTTACAACACATTTATGATGTTCAATCTTTGGGAGTCTCTTAGTTAGTTCTACTAACTATAATACTAGCACAAAGTTAAATTAGAAGTAGATGAAAATTTTTTATAATGTATTTCTTAGTATAATTAAAAAAGTAGTTATCCTATTTGCTTAATTCTAAATATGCAAATGGCAAGATTTGTAAAAGGCCTGAGGTTTTATCCTCCTTGCAAGTTTGTAAATGAGTCTGCCAGAGTTTCAAAGAGAGGTGGTGAAGATACAAGACTCTTGGGTCAAGAATTACAGTAAAAAACTAGTCTTTTAGGTCTAGACTGAAAGAAATTTTTTCTCATACTTTAAGGCATTTTAACAGCATATAAATATCTGTGGTTTAAATGCAACAGGGAAAGTTTATGTCAATTTCATTGTTAAACTGATCAGAAATAAGTGTTAGGAGAGCATATAATAAAATTTACAAACTTACTTGGATTCTTTGTCCTCAACTGAACCCTTGGGCAGAATCATCTATGATAGAACTTCAAAATAAATGAAAGTAACAGGGAAATTGGCATGTCTGTGCTAAAGGTTTAAAAAAAACTATAGTATTTTATTTAATAATTTCCAACAACTCTTCTACTTTATATTATTCCTTAATACAGTTTGACTTCAGAAGAATTTAAGATAAATTTTGTGTTCAGATAGGTTTAAGTGAAACCCTGAGGAAAGGAAGATGTGAAAACATTTCCAGTAGACCAAAATATTAATAAACGTTTAAAAAGACATTTTCCAATATCCAGCAATATGAAATCTACATATTTTAGAAAGATTCAAATGTGGTGTGTGGAGTTATAATTTTCTAATGCTGATGCCACTGTTTAAATAAGATTTTCCCTCAACAATTTTTCATCATTTCTTATTTTTAAATACATTTGTCAGAACTTTGTGCAAAGGCAAGGATATATTGTTCAATAATGAGTGTGTTTAAGGTAATGTCCTTGTATACAAAGAGCACAAGTAGCAGAACAGATCTTTAAAATAAGCTTTCGGCAGGACTGTGGCAGGGAACAGAGAATGAGTAATGGGATAAGAGAGTATCATTCAATGACTGTGAGTCATCTATTTTGCTACTGAAGTTGACATAGCCCTAAGCAGATTTGTTCTTCACTGCTTTAACAAAATATTTTATCCAAAGGATAATTGCAAAGCCAAACTTAAGATACATTTATTGAGTCTAACTTTTATAGGCAAAAACTGAAGTAGAATTTTTGACAAGCGACAGTACAAATCATTCATTATTTGGATCTTGATTATAGTGATGTTAATCAATGTCAGATGTTTTAGTTCAGGCTCTTATATGAAAATATGGTAGACTCAGGAGCTTATAAATGCCAAAACTTACTTTTTACAGTTCTAGAGGCTTAAAAAATCTGACATCAGGGCCTCAGTGTAATGTGCTTCTGATGAGGATACTCTTCTGGGTTGCAGGTTGTTGAGTTTTTGCTGTTCTCTCACATGGTGAATAGAGAGACAGAATACACTCTGGATTCCTTTCATAAGGGCATTAATTCCATTTATGAATCCTCTACCTTTATAATTTAATTGGCATCCAAAGTCTTGCCTCCTAATATCACTTCATTGGGATCTAGTATTCAACGTAAATGTTTTGAGGTGACACAAACATTCAATTCATTGCGTGATTACTGTGCTAAAGTCGGGGCTGGGGTTTGGAAGGCCAGTCAGAATCCTCATCCGACTTCTTTCACCTGGTGTGGAGAATGGAAGGAAGTCTGAGTAAGAGGGTCTTAGCCCCCTGTTATTCTTACACATAGTGTGTATCAGTCAGTGTTCACTACAGAAACATTTAAATGCAAGGTATGCAAATAAGTAAGAATCGACAAGATTGGCTTACAGTGGTCACCCACAGAGTCAGGTGTGGAAGAGTGCAAAAGGGCTATCTGCATGTTGGAGATCTGAAGGATCCAGTGGAAGACCTGGAGCTCACTGTGGTGTCCCGTGTCAGTCAGTATCAGGAAACCAAAGGTCTGCGATGAAAGAATGAAGAGTGTGCTGGAAACCAGGAGACGATATCCAAGGTGAAGGTGAAGACTGCAGCTTCTCTAAACAAACAGATGTGATCCTTCCTGCTTCAATTCCCCTTCATACCATTCAGTCAACAAGCCTACCAGGGTGGGTCTTCTGTCTTCAGTAAATCCCCTCAGCCACACCCAGAACTATGGTGATCCAATTTAGTTGGGCATTTCTTACTCAAATTGACACGATCCATTAACAATCACAGAGGGTCATCAATTGTTCATGAATAAACATCCCTCAGTTTGTTGTTTGAACACTTTCGGCATGCTGAAAGCTTTTGGACAATACTGTCCAGTTCTATACATTTTTGTGTGAGTGATTCGCTGACCACTTCATATCACCATCTTCAGAAGTTCCCTCTCCACAAATCATCAAATGTATTTGCTTAATACGTATTTTTAAAATAGTTCAAACCAATCATCTAAGACAGGTAAATTAAAAGGAGATATTTTGTCTATAAAATTAGCAAGACTGAATGCTGGCAAGAATTTAAGGCTGTAGGCATTCCCATGTATTTGTAGGTGCATTGTAGTATTAAGAAAATTTATTTTCTATTTCTTCCATGAGCTTAATTTAGTCAAATGTTTTAAAATTGTTTGGCTTTAAAAATGTTAATATGAGATTACAGCTTTCAAAAATAATTTAATAGAATATCTATTAACATGTCTTTTCCCCAGGCTTTTACATCCTTTCTCTGGAGATATCTTTCTTTGTTGTGAATATTTTCAGGGAATATATATATATATATATATATATATATATATATGTAGTATGAATAATATAACCTCTTTTAAAAATAGGCAGACACTACAATATTCAGTATGTAGTGTTCTCCAACTTGATTTTATTGTTAACTAATATTTTGAACATCATAACTTATCAATATATGAACATGTTCTTCAACCAAAAATCATTTACAAAAGATGACTATCCTTATTATCCATAGGGGATTATTCCAGGAACCTCTGCAGAAAGCAAAATCTGGAGAAGCTTAAGTCCCTTATATAAAATGACACAGATTTGTAAAATGATGCAGATTTGTACATGATCTGCATCCTCCCATACCCTGTAAATCATTTTTGCAATATTTATAACACTGATTACAATGCAGATGCAGTATAAATAGTAGTTGTGTGGTTCTTTTTAAGGAAAAAAATGGCAAGAAAATGTCTCAGCCATATTTTTTATTTTGTGTATTTGCAGTCAGCAGTTGGTTGAATCCATAGATATGAAGCCAGTGGACAGGGAGGGTTCCCTAAATATCAGGAAAATTATAGAATTTAAGTGCTTTGTCACTGTCTACTTTTTTGTTCATTAGAAAATCTCTATAATGGACATTTATTGATTTTGTAATAGTAAAGTACACATTACTATTAAATACATGTAACCTCTGACCCATTAATTTTCTAAATGTCTTCTAGGAATTGATTTCAAATGTGAAAAATGGTTATTTACAAAATAGTTTACAGCTGAGCACATATTAAAATAAGAGTTTTCATCTAATCTAAATATCTTCACTAAGTATAATATGGCTCATTCACTCAAAAGGTATTTAAAGAATTATTACAAAAGTAACAATGGTTAATATTTTACACTTTCAAATGTTTTATTCATTTTTATTATGAGTAATTCTTTGAGATAGGCACTTTTATTTCTTCTCATTTTGTAGATAGGAAAATTAAAGAATCAAAAATTAAGCAATTTGCTCAAATAAAAACCTTGTGATGTTGTGCAGAAATAATTATTGTATCTTAGCTCATTTTCTAGCACTGGGATTTTGATGATACACAGAATAAGGAATATGTTGAGATCAATACCAAATGAGAAGGAAGAAACAAAGGTTAGGGTGAGAAAGAGTTACAATGTGATACAGATGTGGTATAGTCACAATAAAGGCCTGCGTAGAACTTGTAGTTGAGTTGGGCTTCCTAACTGAATTAAGATGGCTGAGTCTTTTCACCTCCGGGTGGAGCAGTCAGTGGTGGAGGGATATGAAAGGAGAGGAAAGGAGGGAATTTTGGTAAGTTACCTCTCTCTGAGAGTACTTGACTCCTGCAGCTTTCCAGAGTATTTGAGGAAATGAGGCCCTCAGTACTGAAGGGTAATTTGTGTGGTACACAGGGCATCTACTACAATTATTGTTAAATCTATATAAGCTAAAGATAAAAATAGTTATTCATGTATATGCATATACACATAGGAGTATATAATATATGCCTATATTTTTAACCTGTATAGATATCTCATATATCTGTGTATACAAGCACATATGCATATACAAATATATGTATGCATGAATTACCTCTTATAAATTACTTTTTATAAAAGCAGATACTTTATTTTAAAATAACATATATTCTTAAAACTTTCTTCAGTCAAGTGAATTAAAAAAACTCACAGTAACATTTTTCTAACGTACATATTGGAATATGTAAAACAAAAGTTGTATCAGTGAAAAGAAGCTCATGATTTAAGGAGACTATTAATTTCATATTTGAATAAAAGAAATAACTACAGTCATGTCAGGTACTTACGATAATACATACACTTATGAAAGTTTCACATAATAAAATACAACTTTCCTATTACTGTTGGGAAGTTCCGTAATTAGGAGAACTCTTCAGCAGAAAACCTCAAAGACAAAATTTGTTCAGAGTTAGCTAATATGAAGTATTTGACCAAACACAGTTTTCTTCTTGAGCTAATGTATAAGATTTCAGCTTTCATTTCCTCATTTTTGCATTATCTTTTTCCTTGAAAAAGTAGAGAGAATCGAAAAGAGAAAAGGAAAAAGAACCTGGAGTCAGTGAGGAGGATAATATCTAGATTAATGATAGGAATGACTGCTTCTGGGTGTGTCAAGAGTCCAATTTAGCCCAGCCTCTGGGCAGCTTTCAATATTTCTGACCAACACCGAGATGCCAGTTGCAGATTGCCTCTGGCTATTGCAGAGATCATTTCCACAAATATAAACTAGTCTTTTACAATTTTCTCATCTTTGTTCTGAGCTCTTTCTCATGTGCTCTGCTCTTGGGAGACCCAATATCAATTTGACATAGTCACTTTAGGCACTCTTCCTCTGTTTTTTCTCGGTACCTTTGAAACCGATGCTTCTTTTCAATGCAATTTATTTTCTCCATATCATTGCCGTGTTAGGCATTTTTGATTGGAAATCCAGGAAAGCAGGCTAGGACTTATTGATCTGACCCATCAAGACAACACTTAAATAGTAGCTTGAAGGGTCATATGTAGTGAGAACATAAATATCTCAAAAGTCACATTCTCAGATGGTAATATATTACACTTTTGGGCATCATACATTTATATTCTTATGGAATTTTTATGTTCAGAAATTTCTCTCCTTTAGGATTTTTGAAGAAAGAAGTCTTGGCTTATGGGAGTTGAAAAGTTCTACAGCACAGATATTTAATTTGAGTTCTGTGAAGATGACTTACCTATGTTAGACCAGGAGTTAGTGTCGCAAATAAGGACAGAGATCCTGTTCTATCTCCGCCTCCTTCTCCCTCTCTCTTGTGGTAATAAGAGTGGTGAGGGCTGAATAGACTTTCAGGGCAGAGTGACATCAAAGTGATGATAGGAGTTGTTGCTGTGGATAATGCTTTCTAGCTTCCTTTTTGTTGGGTGGAAACAGGTGACCAGCCCTGACTAATGAATTGTGTGAAATATGTAGAGTAGTTCATAGGTGTTGTGAGATCCTTTCCAAGTCTTTCTTCCACATTGAACAGTAAAATTCCCAATTTTGGCTTCCATCACCTTTAGTTCTTGGATGGGAGTACTGCAAAGCAAAGTCACCCATGACCTAGGATGACCCAGTGAGATAAGCACAACACTGTTCACCGTGACTGACATCCTGCCTACCCGAGCAGTGTCCCTGGTGTGTAAGAGACAGCACAGCAGGTCACTGACTGGCTACTACTCTTACTCACTTAGTTTTGAAACATGGTTTGTCTTATTTCCAGAAGACGGTCTTCAGCTAGTCTTTATCCTTTTCAACTTTTTTGTGAACCGCCTGGGCAGCTTTCTGTTTAGTAGTCTCCTTTTTAATGGCTACTACCACCACAGCCAGCACAGATCTATCTAATACAACTTCTAAATAGCTTGGCATTCTTTAAGGTCTTGCTATGAAGTTTGGTAAGATCATGGAAGCTATTGATTTTTAAAATCAAAGCCTCTCCTTGATAGTAAAAAAAACTATAAATTTGCTAAATGTATGAAGGATATGTAGGCAAATTTTTTCTAAATTTATTACTTTTAAATTGCAAGGGTTTATCTTAATTTTTGTACAATAACTTTTGATAAATAAACACATATTCATTCCTATTTTCCTTAATTATGCTTTTAACCTCAGCAATATCCCTTATTCCCCTTTTGTGTCCAGAGTGAAACATCCTGATCTCATTAAACTGATCGTTTTGGAGAACAGTTCTCATATGGTTCTCAGGGAATTCTAAGGTTGTCAGCCAATAAAAATCAAGTCCATCCATTGCTCTTCCTCATTGCCACTGCTGGCCAAATGTTTGCAAATTGGAGAAGTGCAAGGCGTCGAACTTTCTCAAAAGAGCCAAACTGTCTTGCTCTTTGTTAAGTGAAATTTGAATTGAACTACTTCTCATGTTCCTTCAGCTACAAGTTCAAGGATAATTTTTTTTCTGATTAACAACTGGTAGCTCAGAATTCATCTTAATGTAAACATAATTTTGTGGGCTTATGTACGCCTGTGTTCATTTTAAGATGGTAGAATCTCATAGCAGCATAGAAGCTTTTGCAATACAGCAGAGTTCCTCGTTCTTGGCATAATCGACATTTGTTTCCAGATAATTTTTTGCTGCAGGGAGTGGTGACATCTTTTCCATGGTAGGATGTTTAGCAGCATCCCTGGCCTCTCCCCACTAGATGCCAGTAGTACCCCCAGTTACAATGAGCAAAATGTCTCAAGATATTGCCAAATATCCCCCGAGGACAAAATTGCACCTAGATGAGACTAATACATTAGAGAATCTCTATTTGTATGGAATTTTACTTTCCAGAAGCACTGTTTCAGTTTTAAACTCAAGAATTTCACTTTGTTATTCCCTTTAGGTAATTCATAAACATATAAATGTTAATTCAAGTTAAAGGTATAGCAATACAGCCTTTCATTTTAGGGACTGAAGATGTGGCTCAGTGGTGCAGCGCCTGCCTGGCAAGCACAAGACCCCGAGTTTGATTCCTGGTGCCCAAAAAGAAAATAGAAAAAAGAAAAGACCAGACCCCCCCCAAAAAAAACAGTCTTACAATCTTTCCTTTTAATCACAATGAAAATTGTAGCATTACAGGATTGTAGTCATGGGCTAAATATAAACATTAACAGTTTTCAACACAGAAGTATCATGTCATTCTGTACCAATTTAAAACATTAGCAGTAAACTCATAAAATTTTAGCAGTTTGAAACTATTTTAAATCTCAAATAGCAGTGTAAGTTATTTCTCTTTTTCTTCTTTCAAAAAATTACAGTATTTTGTCTGGGAGGCTTAAAATGTTTTTAAGTATCCTGTCTATAGAGAGTAAGAGGAATTAAGCTTTTATTATTCTGTGTATTTAGTGCTCATACCAATGTTGGTGATAAAATCTCTGTTGTCAGAAGAATTTATTTATTGCTTTTCTCTGTTCCTACTCTTGTACCCTCTGACCTGGAGGCCACTGGTAATCAAAGTGAAATACCTAGCAAAGACCCAGAGTGACAGCTGACAGATTTGTTTGGGTAGTAGGGTGTGTGTGTGTATGTGTTTGTGTGTGTGGTGTGTGTGTGCATGATATATCCTCATATTTCTGGTCATCTAGTGCTTCTGTGTGTGTGTATGTGTCTGAGTGTGAAACAGATGTCCACCCTGATAATCTTTAGTGATAACCCTGTGACTTGAAATTGACTTGCTACCTATGATAAAGTGAAAACGAGGCTGAGTCAGATAAAGAGGAAATGAAATAGAGTCTGGAGAGAAGAAAATGAGCAAGGAGTCAATAGGTGAGAAAGAAGGCTGCAGCACCATGATTCAGGATTATTTGATCAATGCAGGGGAAAATGCAGGGGGAAATAGCAGGCAACCCAGTTGTTTAGTACTCTATCTACAAATCAGTCTGATAGCTGTCTGTGAAATGATTAGCTATTTCAGTGTTGAGTGGGTAATGCAATAGTGAAAAAAGCAGGAAATGTGAATGAACCAAAACAACTGAGGTCACAAGAGAGTTATATGCATAGATGCTATTTGCACCTGCCATCTACTCATTACGAAATACGTATGAGACTATGATTTTACATTGTTTTGGTGTTAGCAGTATCCTTTAATATTGTGGGCATTTTTGATTACTTTTAGAACAAACAATAAATTGAAGAGAGCACAAAGGCAGAAGACAAAAGGGGCAAGATTTTCTTAATAGTCTTGGTGTGGGTTTGAAAATTAACGGAAAGGAAGATATCAGAAGAAAGCAGGAGCTCGAACAGGAGAGTTACTCAGGAGTAGCAGACCACTGGGTTCTTTAATAATTGCCCCTCTGAGGTCTCTTTGGGTCTCTCCACTGTCTTTTGAAAATGATGTTTGCTTTTTTCAAGTCCTGCTCACAAATATGTTTTAACTAAATTTATTATTTTGCTATGTCAAACTTAAAAAGAGCTGCTTTGTTTTGGTCTCTCATGAGTTCTGAAACATTTTCATCATATGCCTGAAGATATGTTTTACACAGCAGGTGTTAAGGATCCAATGAGGTCTGTTGGACAAATGATTCATAAATATGTGTTTCCATGCTGTACAATAGTTGAATAGAACCACACAGATGGAGCCGCCCTATTCTATTGAGGAAGTGGTATGTGTTTTTGTAAAAACTGTGATACACATGGTTTTTAGCCAAGGAGCCAGACTCTGAGAAAGTTTTTGGAATAATTTACTTATGTTGTACTGATTTGTGCAGTGGGAGTGTGATATAAATATACCCTTATTTCATCTTACAGAAAGCCCTGGGAGGGTCTTAATAAAAGAAATTTGAAACATCTCAGGGGATCTCTGAAAAGAATATTGATAAAATGAATGCTACTAATGAAAAGGCTGTTATCTCGTATTTTTAGAGTGATGAAGATTAGGATGTAAGCTTGAATTTTTGGGTGATGAGTATATTGTAAATCAAATAGAGGGTGAATGATTCCAACACATTCTGTGTGGTTACAGATGTCATATCAGTAAGGAGGAAACATAATTCTTTCCTTAAGGCCTGGTGATGAGGCTGTCTAAGGCCTTTCTGCATTATGTTTCGGCTAAAAAGAAATAGTAACTGAGATGACAAGGTTTTAATTCCAGGCAGTACCTCAGGAAGCATCTTTCCGATATTTTGAAGGTGTGTTCAGAAAGGCTGAAACACCTTGTGCCATAACTCACTTGGAAACACTCATTTGAATCCATACTTTGCCAAGTGTTCATCATCCTGTAGCCATTCACAATCACAGAGATTAGAGTAGAGACCCAAGGGCCTGATTAGTGAATGATTTTGACTTCTAGAAGGAGTAGTTCAGGTCTCATTCTACATGCACTGGGAGCATGCTGGCTATACTTGAGTTTTATCTACGTTTAGCTGGTTATCAAAGTCACAAAAATCACAAAGAAATTCCAGAAGGGTCCAAAGAAGTATGAGAAAGGCATAGTACATATAGAGAGATGGAAAGCAGAGTGTTGTGTGTCCTTATTCTTAATAGGAAGGTTATAAAATCATCTGCTCTAAAAGGACCCAAGAATAAAACACATCGGCATGACATTCTCCTAAATAACTTATTGTTTGATGGCTTTTCTTGGTTAATTGTGCTGCTTCTTGGTTAATTGTGTTCTGTTAGCTTGAAAGTAAAGGAATAAAGCATGATTCCCACTGAGCACAGGTGAAGGCAAGCTTTTGATTAGTGTCTACAACTGTAGCTTAAGTGTTTGTCACTATTTTTGACTTGCTTGCTGGATTCATAATTTACATGAAAATGGCTAATAGGTGTGCACCTCCTGAGTTCCTCAGCTGGCCACTCGATGTGCTTTTGCAAGTTTCATTTCAGTGAATTCTAAAATGCTTCTTCCATCCTCCCTGCTTCTGACATTCTATTTCCTTTGCCTGCATGATTACTCATTAAGAATCGTGTTTCTTTTTGTGGTTTAAATGGTGGTCCAAAACTGTAGTCATATTTTGCTCGACATTGATGAGATTTTACTTAACAGTGACATTTACTTCTGTTCAGTAGGCCTGTATGTGAAGGCGATGAACTATCCTGAGATACTGTTTGTGCTCATCTGTTTTGTACATGAAGGAAATATGCATAGGTGTGTGTCTCTGAGGGAGTAAGGGGGTAGGGAGGGGGAGAGGGCAGGAGAGCAGGAGAGAAAACAGAGAATACTCTGTGTGAGTTTTTTGGGGGAGGCTACTATAGGCAAACTGATTAACCATCTTCATGCTGTAATGGCATTTCTATTGTATTTGTCTTTATTTATTCATGCTCGATTCTTAAGTTTTCGTGCATTACTTCCTGCCTGCCTGGAAAAGTTAATACTATGCAGAGGTGTCTGATTTCAAAAATTGAGGCATATTAAACAGTATGGGAATGTGATTCAATAAGAGATCTACATAAACTTCTTCGAATTTTTTTTTAAATATGTGAGAATAAAAAGATTTAAATCTCACCGCTCTAGAGTCTGAGGCAGGAGGATTGTGAGTTCAAGGCTATATAGAGAAACCCTGCCCAAAAGAAAACGAAGAAGAGGAAAGAAGAAAAAGGAAGAGGGAAAAAGGAGAAGGAGAAGAAAGAGGAGGAGGAGGAGGAAGTAAAACGAAGGACAAGGAGGGGGTTCAGGGGAAGGGAAGGTGCAAGGAGGAGCGAGGAGAAAGAGCGTGAGGAAGAGGAGAGGAGGAAACTGGGAATGGGAACCAGAAGAGAAGAGGAATGAGAAGAAGATGAAGATGAAGAAGAGGAAGAAGAGAAGTGAAGAGAAGGATTTTGTTATTATAAACATGAAAATATCACAAACTACTTAAGAATCAGCTGTCACTTCGCTATTTAAAAATGCACCCTCAGATTTATGTGACATATGATTGCTGAATTGTATTGTTTTAAGAGTGATACTGCATTATGAAAGATTTGATATGGATGAAAATTATGTGCCCCATAAAATCAGGTACTCTGGAGAGTTATTTCCTTCTATGATTAGTAATCATATTAAATGTGCATCACTAAGATGTTTGAATTAAAATAATATAAATAATCTTAACAGGATATATTATAAAAACGAATATCATATTCATGTCTTATTAATTGTAATATTGATTTTATATATTGTGGGGTTCAGGTTAAGAGAAAAATGGGAGTCAAGGGTGAAAACGTATTTGTCTTAGCAATTGGAAGAGTATTGCTAAAGGGTGAATAGGGCAGAAGAGGGTGAAGTGAGAAAAATCAGGATATTTTAATTTTATGATACTAATTAAGTGTATGCAAAATATAAAATGAAACCTATGAAGCTCAGCTTGATAAAGGTCTGGATGATTATTTTGCTAATGAATTTTTGTTATCTTGACCCAGTATTTCTTGACTAAGTGACTGAATGGGATGCAGAGTGGAAGTCCAGTTTGAGATGTAAGTTTTGCTTTTATCAGCATATAGTTATACTTACACTACTGGCTTCAATGAAATCACTAGAGGTAAGCCTGTAGGGAGAAAGGAAAAGATGCAAAAAGTTCAAGGTTGAGTACTGGTTATTGCTTCTCTTTAAAGTTCTGGAAAATGAGGAAGACCTCTTAGTTATTATCCCTATCATTTCTATTTCTGTATAAATCTCTATCTCTGTTATCTTTACGAACACATGCAACTAACCCTATACCCATATCTCCATCTTTATCCATAAATCTACATTTACATGTTCATTTATACCTATACCTATATCTATCTCTACATCCATAACAGTTATCCATATTGACATTTGTATTTATACACATGTATATATATGCATTACAATGTATGCAAAAGAGACTACATTACATTCAATCTTTGGCTGTGTTTCCAATCTATTGCATTTCTTGGATATTTTTCCATGCCATCATTTTCAGGTCCACTTCATTCTTTGCCAATGGCTGCATGATAGGGAGTTGTTGAAATTGAATAGTTTGAGTAAATAGTTTTCCACTGATTAAAAATCATTATTTCATATAGACTTTTTTGCTATTACCAATAGTGTTCTCGGAAACATCTCTGTACACCAGGACACGCCTATACATGTGTCTCTAGGATGTATTCCAATAGATTGATTCCTGTATTAAAACTACATGTAGCTCAATTTCGAGGCCAGCATGGCCAATGTAGTGACTTAGTGAGACTTAGTCTCAAAATAAAAAAAATAAGAGAGTGGAGATGTTGCTGAGTAAGAATGTCCTGGATTAAGCTTCCAGTACCACAAACAAGCAAAACAAAATACAAGAACAGTAACAACAACAATAAAAGCAAAATAGCAACTAAAATGCCAAATGCATATTTATGTTTGAAAGACATTGCTAAAATGCTTCACCCAAAAGAATGTCCCCTCACTAGCAGTGTATGAATTTTTGAGGTCATTCTAAAGTTGAGTGATTATTGTGTCAATTGATTTATGTAAATTCAAAATAGTGACTGACACCAGTCAGAGAGAACAAAGCGTGGAGTTCTGCTAGAAAGAAAGGTGAGGTAGACTTCCTCAGTCCAAATGCCCTGGGGCATCTGTGAAACTATGAATTCTGGCTCTGTGAATGTCCAACCAGGACAGAGATTTACATTTGGTTTGGTAACCTCTTCATCTACAGCTTCTCATTGAAATACAGTAAGCCAAGCCTGCACGTAAGCATTTAGAAGGACTTGTGACAGTGTATTAGCTAATTGGAAGAAAGTGCATGTATACATTCACTCTTTGTCACCTATTATAATTTCAAATAAATCATCCAAAATATAAATAAAGAGCAAGATAAAATATAACAGGAAAAAGGGAGATAACCTTTCCCTTTAGCAAAAGGGAAGGGGACAAAGAGATAGAGGTGGGGAGAGGGAAGGGAAAGGGAACAGGATGGAAAAAGAATTAAAATGTGTTTTTTTCATGTACCAGTTCCCCACAAGGAATGTAATCATTCCTCCTATGCACTGCAAACATATACTGATAAAAAAATTAAAAACTTAAAAATTAAAGGGCTAGGCATTTACTAGCATGGTCATTGCCATAACAGTAGTAGTAACAGAATCAACCAATCTGGAAATGAATACCTAATTGCAATCTTAAGAGACTAAGATTTTCAAAAGCTATAAAAGGCATGGAGAGAATGAGAGAGAGAGAGAGAAAGAGAAAGAAAGAAAGAGAGAGGGAGAAAGAGGCAGAGACAGAGGGACAGAGATAGAGACAGAGACAGAGAGAGGTGATAAATCTTAGCAATAAAAATAATTTTTAAAAACGTACTTAAAAATAATTTACTTAAAATTTAGTTTAGAAAAGCCTAGAAGAAGATGTAAGAAAGCAAAGCTAATATTGTATACAACAAATATGAAAACTAAGTAAAATATCATTATAACTTAAGGAAATGGACCAAAGCATCAAAACTACATTGAAGAGGAATTAGACTCACGAATGAACATTTGGAATAATAATGCTGAATTTTACTGAAAGCAAAATAAATGAAAATTAAAATGTTATAGCACATTAAGCTATCAACTAAAAAGGATATTTAAAATATTACCAAGAAAGTTGCATTATTTTCAGGAGGTGAAATCAAAATGAACATTTTTGTGCATTTTTAATGGCAATTTCAGGAACCATATAGTAATAGGTAGCTCACTTACAGGTTTTTATTATTTTTGATCTATATGTTTATTATAGTTTCCTCAGAAAATATCTATGTGATAAAATTCGATCATTAAGACTATTAATACCTGTAATATTTATGAGATCAAAACTTTTATTCTTAATACTCAGTAATAAAGAAATAGGTGTATGTATGACTACGTGATAGATTGTTATGC
>RJWT010013983.1:0-21404 GCA_004365215.1 Cuniculus paca
GAGGTTCAAATGAATAATCAGCCTACAGAGTTCATATTTGATTTATAAAACTGAAAAATGTCTAGATGAATAGAGGTCTGAGTTAAGTCATGAAGACAGGTACCAGTATAAAGAATAAGGACAGAGAGCTCCTCCAGTCTATAAGAGACTGGAAGCCTACAGAATATGAAAAGCATGGAATCTACCTATCTCCTTTCCTTTGTGTCTGCAAAGTAGACACTGTGCTTAGGCATAGATTTTTCTTTTTCTTACTACCAAAAGCAAAAGCCGTGTGTAGAGAATAATCCAAATGGAGGCAGAAAGGGGCCTGAGGCATCTATAGCATTGTTAACTAACACACAGCTTTATTACACTTGCTGAGCTCAGATCTACTGTGCAATCAATAATTTCAAGGCCCAACCCCAGGAAGTATTAGCTAATATTCTTTTCCTGCATGTTCTCACCAATAATGGAAATAATGGCATCATTTGTTTGGTTAGTCACAAGAATTGATAAATAAAGATCTTTGAACAATGCAAAACCCAAAACAAGTGATGTGAAGGAACTTGTCTTTTGTGATAAGAAACCTGGTTTAAAATTCAATTTCTTACTTCATGAGACTCAGAAGCAACATATAGTCTAATTCTCTGAGTAAAGATCTCTGCTATTAGTGAAAGAAATGCATTCTAAATAACAGTAATATTAAAAGCAATATTATAGTTATCAAAGAAGGAAGCTATTCACATTATATGTAATCGCTACATTTTCAGAATTTCCTGAAGCAACCTTAATCTTCAGTGTTGAATTAAAAGGAGACTTTTAAAAATATAACTGAAGCACCTATTTGCATTGAAACCTTATCTCTGAAATCTATACAAATCAACAAAAGCATTCATGGAAGAGATAGACTTGGAATTTTGATTAAAGAAATTATTCAGTTTTTAAAATTACAATGAAATAGGAGATTAAAGCCTGTTTTAGTATTCAGGATCTAGCTCTGGCAAACAATAGATAATAAATTTCAGAAAATTTGAAATGAACTGAAGGTTTTGTTACAAAGCTGTGTAAGATTAGATTAGACTTTGATTAAAAAAATGTAATGCATCTACTCTACATTCAAAATGGTGGTGAATCTAGTTTTCTTTTGAATGGTCAGTGCAAAATTACAGAAAATAAAGTAAATTCTCAACTCGGGAGTAAAATATCTAACTGACCATAAAAGTGCCCCAGTTTATTAGTAAAGAAAATTCTACTGGAAAGAGTACATATTGTTGCTACACCTTCTCTAAAGAATGAATTGAATTAGATGAAAATAGCTTTTCAGAAGAAAACGTTTGTAGGTTGGATGACATAATTTAGATTATTGCATAGGGATAGATACATACGAGTATATCTCTAGTCATACCAGTATAGTAAATTGATATATTAACAATCTGATAATATATAGTGTATTTAAAAGTAGTTTTAGCCATCTTTAAGAAATTCTAAATGGTCATTTATGCCTCTTATTTTCTGTATCTTGAATAGTTATATAGTTAACACAGCACTGTAATATGTCATTTATATTTTCACTTTATAAATGGAGTCTTTAAAGCCATTAAATATTGTTTTCCCATCTGGTACACATTAACTTATAGCATAATTAATTTTTGTAATAACGATATATTTAAAATAATATTTTAACCAGATAAATACTTAAGTTTTATAATTTATCAGTCAGCTCTCCTGTTGCTGGACACAATACCCAATACCCACACCTCAAAGGTGGATAGATTTAACCTGGCTCATGTTTTAAGGGGATTTAGTCCATGGTTAGCTGGCTCCAAGGCACATCATAGGAAATATGTGTAGTGGGTAAAGCTGCTTAGTTCATAGCATCTGAGAATCACAGCACGGGGGAGCATTGCCAGACAGGGAGAGACAAGGGACCAGACATTGACCTTAAGTCCGTTCTACAGGACCTGCCCCAACGTACCCAGAACTGTGCTATACCAATCCACTGGTCAGATCTCAAAGCTAATCCAGTTGGCCCTCTGTTCTCATCACCACAGTCATATAATTTAGACAACAAGTCCAATAATGATTTTTATTTTAAAATCTAGAATGGTTCCATCTTCTCCTGCAACATTTTATTTCTAATTTTTCTAACAAGGAAATTTAAAGACAAAATTCATACTTATATAACAGGCTACCATATAAATTCATATATCATATATAAGCTCCACATCTACTTAAATGAGGGTTTTGTATACGTTTATGTGATCTGAATTAAATTGGTTCATTTCTGTTTATATATGATGGGGGATAAGTAAAAAGTGACAGTGATTCCCTCAGATAGCTACTATTTTTCAAAGATTGCATCAACTGAATTATGATTTTGGTACTATACACCGTGGTATAAATTCTCCAATATTCTGAACTAAAGCACCAATAAACCTTGTTTTAATCTCATGCACAATTTCACCTGAATGATTAAATGTAGATTACTTGTCAAAAAAGACACCAAATTAAAATTCTTTTGGATATTGCATAATGCACTTACATTCCTTGTGAGGAGTTGGTACAAAGATTATTTTGAAAAGTAAATTTATTATTCCTCAAACAGTAGAATCTCAAACAAAGGCAATGTTTTTACATAGTAAGGACTCCACAGCACAATGAGAACCCTGCCACACTGAATGCTCCTTATAGTTTATTAGCATTTTTACACTGGTCTTTGTGCTTCTTAGATAAATTACCAGAAGAATTTCACCTTATGCTTGTTAAAGTAATACATCAAACTTATTCACAGAAGTTGATGTACTGAATAAAAGTAAGGCACTATAATTTCTATCTTTAAAATTAAAATTCACACCAAAACTCTAATAATCATTTAATTATTTAAAAATCACTTCACCATTTTATGTTATTTTTAGGCTGTTGAACAGAAGCAGAGAACAAAACTAAATGTGCCTTTAAGTAATATGCTCAATCAAATTATTTCAGAAATGGGAAGTGTTTTTGCAATAGAAAAAGAACAAATGAGTCTGAGTTTACTTAGAAACTCCTTAAGAAAAACAGAAAACTCAGTGTGGGATATCCAGATTCTCTAAGTTTAAACATTATGGCAAATTTTGACAGGTAGACACTCTTGATTGTTGTGTATAAGGTCAATCTAGCTTTGATTGTGTTAAGCAAGGAATTTAAAGAACAAGATCTGATACATTAGCAGGTATTGAACATTAAGAATCAAGCCTCGACATATGTATAGAAGAGTTTATCAAAATGCTGCTGGTCAAGAAGAGTCCCAGTTGATTTCATGTTCCTCATCATAGGCAGATCATTTCCTAATGGCAGAAAAGGGGCACAGGCTTTGGACAGGAAAGCATATCCAGCAATATACTATGTCTACAAAAGTAACAGGAGATTTGTCCTTCAGAATATAATAACTTCCAGTGATTCCAAAAATAAAATAATAACTTAGTACTTTCAAAGAAGAAGAATTAGACTTTGAGCAAAGAATGCAATTCATTCCTCAGAAGAGAAAGAACTCCATAAATATGAACTGTAGAATAATGTAATAACTTACACTGGTTGTTAGTAGCTATGGATATAAGGCATCAAAGATTTCTTTTTTTTATGCCAAGCCTAATACATGACTTAATAAAACCTTCTTTGACAATATCAGTTTACTATTATTTGAATTTATTTTCATTTTAGGGATTTTTTGTGTATATATTTAATGTATATAAAGTGATCTTTTTGGAAGTATACAGAAAGTAAACAGTTACTAAAATGAGAAATTAGTATGTTCATCATCACATAGATACTCAAGGTTTTATTTTGTGACAAGAGAAAATAAGATTTACTCATTTAGTGTGGATCCCATATGCATACAGTTTTATACTTATAGCCTTCTTGCTATCTATATATTAGAACTCTATACTTGCTCCTTCTGTACACTTGCTGCTTTCTATACTCTAACTTCTATTTCTGCGTTTCCCATCTGTCATAAATGGGAACAACTGTTTTGTTCTCTATTACTCTATACTTGGAGTTCTTAAAAATTCCACGTACAAGTGAGATTGTGCTATATTCCATTTTCAAGTAAACTAATTTTTTAAACCTCTGGGAAGAAAAAAAAAACAACCAAACGTGTGATTCTTAGCTCCGAATTATTCCGGTACCTGACATGTTAGATTTCCATCGCTGTTACAAAATACCTGAGCTAATCAATTTAATAAAGGGAAAGGGTTATATTGGCTCACAGTTTTGGTTTCTTCAGTCCATTGTTGTTTGGTCCTGTTTCAGCCCTTGGCAAACCAACACTGTAGGATAGACGCAGGCTACAGAACCAGTGAATCTTTTCATAGTAGCTGGGAATGAGACAGAAAGAAGGGATTACAGTTCCAGAGATTCCTTCAAGGCCAAACCCCCAGTCGGCTGAATTCCTCCCACCTCTTACTAGCCCTTAATACCATAGGCTGGTGACCAGCCTTTAACATAGAGCCCTGGGAGGGACTCACACCAAAACCATTGCAGTCAAGATCTACTGCAAGAATTTCTCAGGAGAAGAAAATGATTTATCCTCTGGCAGGAGCTATGACTATCTGATATCCCACCAAACCCAATTAAATGATATATTATATGATATCCATGTCTAAATATCTTCACCAAAAATCTGTTCTTTTGGAGAGTAGGTTTTTTTAAAATACACTTTCAATTTGTGGGAGAGAAGATTTCTGTACTAGAAGTTCTAAACCTGTTTTCTCAGTCTTAGGAAGCACTGGTTACATTACCTATGTGGGAAAAAGGTCTACCTGACACATGACATCGTCCAATTAAATCCAGTTTAAGAAAGAATATCTTTTTTATTTATTTATTTTTTTTTGAGGTGCTTGGGATGCAACCCAAGGCTTTTGGCATGTTTGACAAGGGCCATACAACTGAAAGACTCTTTAATGTGGCAACTATAGAAGGGAGGAAAATCTAGTACAGACACTGTGCTGGTCATTTCTTATCACTACTGTGCATATGCTTCTTGATAATTGGTTATAAGTCAAAAGAATAACAACAATAATAACAGAAATCATAACAACAGAGATAATGGGTATTATTTTATTGCTCTCATTTTCTCATTTGCAGCCTGTGAAACACTGACTTAACTATACCTCATCTCGACCAGAATGCTCAACTTTTAGCATAAATTTATTTATTTATTTTATTTTGAAAAGAATATAACCAAACAAAATAAAACAGAGTAGAGTCAATCATAACAAAACAATGAACATGGTTCATGACTTCAAAACAGGGTAAAAGGGAATCAATAATGGCTACCATAATGCCTCTTGTTGTGTGCAATATAACTGCCCATACCATCAGGAATAAATAAAATCAAGCAAAATAGAACAAAATAAAACCAGTAAAAAACAAAAACAGAAACAAAACAAAACAAAACAAAGCAGAACAATGTAAGCAGTAAAGAACTTCAAGATACTAGTAAAACAGCAGTGGCTACCATAATGCTTTTGTTATCTTCAGAATAGTTGCCTACACCTTCAGACATATTATAATCAAACAACACAGAATAGAGTAAAATCAATCAAAACAAAACAATGAAAGCAATACATGGTTTCTAAACAAGATAATTGGATATCCCTGATGGCTACAATTATACATTTTGTTATCTTTAAAATAGCTGTCCATGCCATTAAGTATAATAAAATCAAACAAATCAGAAAAAAATGAAACTAATCAGAACAATGAAGACAACTTGAGTTTCAAATCATGATAATAAACAGTGGTCACTTCCTTCCCTTTTTAGATAATTCCTCCCCTTTGACTTTCCCAAAATGTATTGTGAATTTTGGATCCCACTAAATTCTTTAGTTTGTTATACTGGGGAGACAACACAAAATTCACCAATGTGACTCTGAACCATTTCATACATGAGCATGATCTCAAGTTGCCTCCATTCACCTACAAGAGCCTTGAGGTTATCTTCCTTTATAGCTGAGTAGGTTTGCACCACATAGAATGCCATGTTTTTCTTATCCATTCTGCAGTTGATGGGCAAGTTACCCCTACTTTTTTTCTGGCTCCCTGTCATATAGGACATTGTTCCCTCTCCTTTGACTTTCAGTCTATGAATTTTCTTTCTAGTTAAATGTGTTTCTTGTCTAGAGCATATTGATGGATCCTGTGTCCTGATCCACTCTGCCTGTGTTTCTATCTATTGGTGCACTGAGGCCATCTACATTAATAGTTATGGCCCTCTTGCACTGCATTGTCTCTGCCATGCTATTTTCCTGCCATTGGTTCCCTAATTTTCCTCTCCATTCAATCGACTGTCCACACTTGATGGTCCCCCTTTGCCATTGTTCCTGAGACCGTGGTCCTTTTTATCTCTCTAAAATGTCCTTTAGTAGTCTTTGTAGGGTTGGTTTGGTGGTGATGATTTCCTTGAGTTGTTCTTTATCATGGAAGTATCTTGTTTCTCCATTAATTTGGAAAGAAAGTTTTGCAGGGTACATCAGTTTGGGTTGGAGTTGTTTTCTTTCAGGACTTGCATTACTTCACTCCAGCCTCTTCTTGACTTGATGGTTTGTGTTGAGAAGTCTGCTGTGATTCTGATGGGTTTTCCTTTATAGGTGATCTGTTTCTTTTCTCTAACAGCTTTTAATATTCTATTCTTCAGTTGAATTTCTGGGAAGTTGATTATTATATGTCTGGGCGTAGATTTGCTTTGGTTATGGCTAGCTGGAGTTCTATATGCCTCACTTATTTGAATGTCACTTTCTATTTCCATGCTTGGTAAGTTCTCAGAAATTATTTCTGTAAATAAGGTCCTGATGTCATTTTTCTTGACCCCTGTTTTTCACTCAAATTTTTAATTCTGATATTACGCTTCTTTGAGTTGTCTAGTAGCCATTGCATTGGTACTTTCTGAGTCCTTGTTATTTTTAAGAGATCTTTCCTTTCACAATGACAAGCTGCAAACCTATCTTCAAGGTTTGAAAGTCTATCTTCAGTTATTTCAAGTGGTTTTGCCAGTTTTCAATGGAGTTTTTAATTTCTTGGATATCTCTTTGAATCTGTTTCATGCTTTCTAAGTTGTTCTTATATTGTTCATTCACTTTCTTATACTCCTGTATTTTTTTATGTGTCTTCTTTAGAGATGCTTAGTAATCTTTATGATGTTTTTCATTTCTTCTTTTACTTGGAATAGAATTTCTTTTCTAACTTCTCTGATAGATTCATGAAGCTGTTTCTTCACTTCAGTTGACATGACTTCAGATATTTCAGGTGTGCAACTCCCTATCTCCTCCGTGTTGACCTCTCCTGGATTTGCACTGCTTGGTTGACACTGGAGATTACCCTGTTCCTCTTCATCTTGGAATGTTCCTGATTTCTTCCACACACATGGATAGTGTGGTCCCAGGAACCTGCATCACTGGCCACTTCTCTGAAGTGAGACTTTTAGGCATTTCTGGCCAGTGCTGGCTACGGGCATCCATTGGTGGGTGCCCGTGCCTCTGCACTGAGCTGGTTACCAGCCCACAATATCCCCCGGAGTTTGCACAGGAGTGGAACTGTCCAGGGCCTACAGATCTAAGCTGGTTAGGAACCTATACGATGTTATCTAGAACATGCTCACAGGAGCAGAACTCAGTCCATGGAACTTTTCGGGTCCACCCACAACCTGGAGTTGCTGGAAGAAGCTGGCAGCAGTCCTGGGCCCAGGCTTATCCTGCCCAACTTCAAAATGGCTCCCAGCCAATCGATCACTCTCATGGAGGGATCAAGTCCTCTGCACTCACCACCAGCCGGGGTAGATCTCCATGTCTGCCACTGTCTTCCACCACCTCACCGCTCCACAGAGACCTCTGGGTCATCCATGACCACGACCACGGGCAACCATGCCTCCCCAGCATCAAAAGCTCTTGTGGGATGAGTCCGGCTCCAGGCTAAGGCACCACCAGCCACCACCTTCTTCTTCATTTAAATTCTTCATTTTATTCTCTCTGTGGGCTTCAGTTCACATTTTAGATTCTTCCTGGGACCAGGGGACCCACTTCCTTCCTTCTTGTCTACTCCATGAAGTTGTATTTCAGCATCTGAACTGTTTCTCTCAGAGAGATTGTTTACTCTGCTGCTTACTGTTCTGCCATCTTTCCGGAAGCCCCTTAGCATAAATTTAGAGTATACTTTGTTACCCCTAGACTTCTGTCTAATTATGAGATTTACTTTGACAGAGGTATTTGGGTAAAAGTTAAGAGTGTACTAGTGCTGAGCCTAGTCCTACAATATGTGGTATGATTGCAACTTTTCTTATGCCTAGTCATGGTCATGATAAAAATATACCTTCACTACCAGATGAAGCTATAAACATAAGAGACACAAAGTGCAGACTTGCACCACAGCTAAACCTCACACAGGTTAGCTGAGCTCAGGTGAACACAGTATGTATTTGTAACAGCTTATTGATCTACAGACCTGTACAGCAGTTTTGAGTTGCTGAGTTAGGAGATGATCTATTATACAACCATAATTAGTGTTTTCTCCTTCTTCTTTTTCCTCAGTAACTCATCCTTTTATTTTAGGATTTACTTTAAAAATGTTATGTTATGACCATTCTTCTGGCCTTTTCAGTCCTTTGGATTGTGATAATAAAGTCTTACCAGTAGATGAGAATTAAAAAAACAGTGAATCCTTGTAGCTAAAATTAAATTTTCTTTTTTCCAGAATGTGATGACTTTCACAAATCTTTTTACAGTCTCACTACCTGAGGATGAAAATTTTTAAAAAATTCCCTAAACCTTCTATGTGAAAAATGGGAACAATTAATAAGACATTAAAAGAAAATGACTTTTGGTGTGTGTGTATTGAGAAAATTACTAAATTTTCAATATTTTCCACTCACTATATTTTCAGATAAGTCAAGTCAAGCACAGCAAACAAACCCTTGGATTTCCTATAGCTCAAACAAGCTTCGATGTTTTATAAAGTGATTTTATGAGATAATCAAGAGGCTCCAGATGACAATGCTGTTTTCTTATTAATCAGGAATAGTAAGCACAAAAAATGTTAAACAGATTTTCTCAAACAAAAGAAGCTGCTAGCAATTATGATACCTTCAGAGTGTCAGTTTCAATCCAATGTCCATATGCACAATTTCTGGTAAAGTTGAACAGTAATACTTTATGCCTGCAGAACATTCAAAACATTTTATAGGCATTTATTAATCCTTTTATGTCTGTATGCAATTGGAAAATCAAAGTGTTTTATAGAGAGCACAATGAATTAAGTGATTTGTACTACATAGCAAAATGCTTACACAACAAAACCATGCCCATGAATTTCTATTAACCTCAGCATTTGGAAAACAACTGCTTTTCCAGTTAGGTTGGTTTCAGTATTGGACAAGTAGATTAACATTCAAATATAACTCCTTATGTGTGGATGTCTTTCTCTTTTTCTCATGAAACTTGTGCTTTTCAAAAGTTAAGCAATTACACTGTTCTTTAAAACCTTAAAAGTTGTATGATTTCAGAGTGAAGTTAATTTCTTTAGGTAGTAGTGTATTTGAATGTCAATAAGTGTTTTGAATTCTCTTCAGAAACAAAATACTCATATTCAACTCCTTAAAAAAACAGGTTAGAGAAAGTATCATGGAGATTATATACTGTGAAAAAAATCAAATCAAAATATATTTCTAAATCATAAAATTACTGTCTTCTATTTTTTAACAACTGCTTCAAAAATATTTTGAAGTATTAGATTCTGTTCTTGCAAAGTATATTACTCATCACAATTTCCCAAAATTACTGCGAATTTTTCATTAAAATTTAACAAAATTTTAAACACACTACAAATGTGCAAGAAAGACATATGAGATAATTATAAATTCTAGTCCATAGATCATGCCATTGGTGTTATGTCTAAAATTTTATATGGATTTCCTTTGTTACTTTTTAGGAGTTTTAAAGTTTTTCATTTCCAGTCTTTAGTCTATCTTTAAGGTTTGTAAATGGTATGAAATTTTCATTTATATGCATAATTTGTTGTGTTGATAGTCCTCTGTAGCAATATCTTTCATTGAAGACTAGCTTTCTCCAATTTATTACCTCTGCTCCTTTGTCAAAGATAACCGAACTATATTTATGTGGGTTTATTTGTGCAGGTTTTTATTCCAGGTAACTATTTCTTTTTCCTTTTGCCAATACCAAGTGAATACTACAGCTTCATAGTAAGATTTTTGCAGGGTAGGGTCAGACTTCTGTCTTTGTTTTCCTCCTTAAATATTATGTTGGCCATCCTGAGTCTCTTAAGTTTCATATAAATTTTGAGATCAGTTTGTCAGTGTTAATGAAATAACTTAGTTGAATTTTGATTGATAGTATATTGAATCTTTAGGTAAAATTTTGCAGAACTGGTATTGTGAAGCTTTGATTTTAACTCTATGAATATGAGCAGTAATAAGATCAATTCAGTTAAACTTAACAGGAAGAATTAAAAAGGTAAGGTAAAGACATGAACAGAAACGTTACCAAGAAAAATATGCATATGGCAAATATCCATATGAAAAATGTTCCACATTTTGTTATTAGGAATTTATAAATAAATATGGTAATATGTTATCATTATGTACTTTTTTGAATGGTCAAATGCAAAATGCTGACAATACCAAGTGCTGACAGGAATGTAAAACCACAAGAGCACTTAATTCATTGCTTGTGGAAATATATAATAAGAAAGAAATTTTGGCATCTTTTTACAAAACTAATTGTACTGTATGATCTACCATTTGTACTCTGTGGTATTAACTAAAGGAATTGAAAACTTATGTACACAAAAAGTCTGCATATGGAACTTGTAACTTTGTGTCAACATATAGAAGCAACTAAGGTACCTTTAGGAATGTGAATAGAAAAACTGTGGTATTTTCAGACCATGAAATACTATTCAGCAGTATAAATAAATGAGCTAATAAGCTGTACAAAGACCCTTACATATCTATATACTGTATTTGTCACTTTCCAATTGCTGGGACAAAATATCCAGCACCTGCAACTTAAAAGAGGAGGGGTTTATTCTAGTTCAGGAATTTGGAGGAGACAGTCTATTGTTGACTGGCTCCAAAGCAGTGTTAGCATGTGAGAATGGTGTATGAGAGAAATTAAACTCAGACTCTGGCAATCAGGAAGCAGAGAGAAATGAGGAAAGGGGGATGAAAGTATGCTCCCCTAAGCCAATGCCCCCAAGTGACTCACCTGCAATCATGTCCCTTCTCCTAACTGCGTGGTCAGACATGAGCTCACCAATGGGCTATTCCACTGATGACTATGGTGTCCCGTTATCCAATTACATTTCCAAAGTTCCACCTCTGAACACATGAGACTTAGGGGAAACATTTTAGATCTAAACCATAATAAATGTTTAGTAAAGGAAGCCAATAATCAAGAGTTATAGCCTCTATTATTCCAATTATATGACATTCTGGAAATGAAAAGCAAACAAAGAAACAAAAAAACTATGGAAAGAGTCAAAGGACCATGCTTTTATTCTTTGATTTAATTGGTTTAAGTCTCTTTTCTACTATTTGATTGCAAAATGTGAGAAGACAGAACAGCTCTTTTGAAGAAAACAGGGGACATTAAGGTAGCAATTGTTGGTTTTTTGTTGTCTGACTTGAAGGCCTGTAATGCTTTCACTCTTTTGTTTTACCTGGTTTTGTATTATCTTGTTCTTTTTGAGTCTATTGTCTGTGAATGTATCAACAACCATTTAGAAGAAGGCAAGAGACATTAGGGTATCCATTGTTAATCTCTTGTTGTTATGTTTTGAAGACCTGTATTGCTTGCAGTATTCTGTCCTGAACTGCTATGTTGTGTTTGACTCTATTCTGTTTTGTTTTGCTTTGTTTTGGTTTGTTTTGTTCTATTCTTTTTAAAATAAAAAAAAATTTTAAAAAAGAGTAGAAGGACTAGAGGTTGTTGGAGGTTGGAGGAAAAAAAGAATTTTTAGAGAGCAAAATAACTCTTTTTGATACTGCAGTGATATATAACTGTTAGTATAAATTTGTCTGTCCATAAAAATGTACAATACAGTAAACAAATCCTAATATAACTGATGGACTTTGAGTGGAATGATATGCCAAGGTTACTAAACATGTACTATGGTGATTCTTTTTCAGTACCATGGATTAAACCGAGAATCTTTACACCAAGCTGTATCCCTACATCTTGTTTTTCATTATTTTATTTCATTTTTGAGAGAAGGTCTCTAAAAGTCACTGTTTTCTGGTGTAGCTTCAAATTTGCTGTTTCCTACCTCAGTCTCCCTAGTAACTGGGTTAGCTAGTGCAGGATTTTGACAGGAAAGCTGTACATATAGGATAGGAAAGAATATATGGAAGATTTTTCCATGGTTCACTTAGTTTTGCTATGAACATCAATAATTCAACTAAAAGCTAATTCTATCAAAATACAGAGCTTCAAATTATATCACACAGATAGTTATATTAAAATATGTTAGTTTTGTGACACTAAAATTTAAATCTTACATAAGAATTGAAATTTGTACATCTTCATTTCAAATATACACCTGCTATGCATTTTATCTATCCTATTACCATAGAATCTATTGGCAGAGGAAAAATACAGTTACATCCCATATTTGATATTAGATAATGAGTCCTATTGTAGTCAATATGTGGGATTTTTCTTTTGAAATAAATCTGGTTATTAAATGTGAGCTTTAACTGTTAATGTTTCTTTTCTTTTTTAAAAAAGCATATTTTCTGCATCATTTTCAGAATTTTTTAGGATAATATGGAATTAATGACTGGCTTTTAAACATGCCTCAGTGTAGTAAGTAGGTTTTGATATTTTCACCATGAAGAAATGATCAATGTTTGGAGATGGATAATATTCACTTTGATTCAAATATTATGAGATGTGTATATGTATTGAATATATCATGTGGTACCTCATACACACATACAATGCTTAAGATACATATGTTAAAATGTATTTAAATTAAGCTAGAGGTTCAGACTGAATTTGGAATATCTGCTTTTGTGAGTACAATATTACAAAAACATTTAATGTTACAAAAATTAATTAGGGAGTTACATAGGTAGATAAAAATAGAACATATGTATTTGTTCTTCAGTTATTGAATTGTGGATCAGTGGTGTAAAAGAAAAGAGAAAATCTGATTAAGTTTTAACTAAGGATTGCAGAAAAGTCAAGTTATTACATAAGAGCTACAGTTCCTATTCTAATCTCTATTATTCACAATCATCAGAGCATGTTGCTGTAGCTATTTCAAATAACTGTAAGTGACAAAATAAGTCACATTAAACATGAAAAATCAAACATAAATTTCTTTTTTTCAAACATAAATTTCTTGATTTCTCAGAATACACTAATCTGAGTTCCATAGAGAGTGTATCTTGTCTGATATTTATAACAATCTAGTTATAGGGTCTGCCTAATATTTCTTTATTTTCTATTCACCATCAATTTAAAGATCATTTTTTTCAACAGTCTTGGGATACAAAAATAAATTGTATTTTTTACACATATATTTTGCCACTGTAACTAATAATTCCACTCAATTTTGGTTCTATATAAAACTCACTTTGGAGTTATATAACACTAAATAAATGACTCTATTCCTCCTTAAATTGTATTATTTCTCAATTTCCTGAAAATATAAATAAAGAAAAATCTCAGAGAAGCAGGCAGGATATCACCTATAGCTTTCATTGATTTACTTTCTCTTGTAGACTTCTAATTACTTTCACAAGACACTGATGGAAAACACAGCTCTTTCCCTTCAACATCAGACACGCTTGTGCTGTTTTTATATTTTTAACTTCCCACAACTATCTGGACAAAGACATTTAAAGAAGAAACAATTTTCATTTGTGTCAGTTACAAATGTCAATCACTCTGTTATAAATTAAGCATGTTTTTAATAGGAAAGTATACCAGTTTTGGTATTTTAAACTGTGATGCATCCAAGTAAGAATGCTACCAAATCTGTTCTTATGGAAATGGGTATAATTTTATGGAAGGAAAAGAAAATACAAATAATATCTGAATGTGAAGCCAATAGTTATTTTAATGTCATTTTGCATGCATTCCTATTCATGGTAATGAAATGTGATAAAGAATATTATAACTTGTAACCTCTATGTTGTTTTAATATTTGATATTTAATAATGATGTAATTGTCCTTTCAACAATATTTCCACCTTCATATTAAAAGTGATTATCTTTTTCTAACCCAAAAGAAGCACATATATGCAGGGAAAAGCTTGTTAAACAACAATGCATTGAGCACATGAATCTTACTGCACTGGAGTCATTACTCATGTTTGTGTCCTTTCTTCTTTCCACTATAACATAATTTCCAGTCTGTACCCCATACAACAGTCTAGTTTTAAACTACAGTACCCTTACATATTATTTTTCCACATATTATAATGCATTTAAGAATACAATTTATTAGTCTTATCTCCTTCTGTATCATGACCAGTTATTCATACAATACAGAAAGAAATGATGAAGTGAATAATAAATCCTCATTTGACTCATTTGAATCAATATTAATGCCATGCACTATACTAACATCCTGCAATGCACCACCACAATAGAGTAGTACCTCAGTTTACCAACTTAATTTGCTTTACAATTTTGGGGAAGTTGTCTGGGTTTGTGTTTGTGTGGGGAAGATGGCCTTGGTCTTGTTAGTTTCCTGCTGCCAGTGCTGAGTTTGTACTAACAGAAGCAAAATTTGCGGAATGCTTTTGTTTATGAATGGAATTGTTTATAAATAGAAGCATTTGTGAACCAAAGCGTCACTGCATGTTATTAAAATATTATATTTGAATATTATTTTAAAAGATATTCAATATTTTACAGCAAATTAATTGGCTATAAACTAGGTTGCAAAGTGAAAATATAGCTATTCCCTAAGGAATTTAGAAATATTTAAGTAATAGTCACTTAAATCATCTATGGGATGTGTCACACATATTCCTTAAAGTATTAGTATATTACATTCTCTTAATCTTCTCACCTGGACTAGATTGTTGATAATGTTCAATGTAAAATATGAATGCTATTAGGTTATGTGACTCCAAGATATCTGGTAAAATATATTTCTGGGTACATCTCTTACAGCGTTTTCAGATGAGATTAGCATTTGCAGAAAAGACTGACCCTGACCAGTGTAGGAGGTGTCTTCCCATCTCATGAGGGCTGCAAAGAACAAAACGCTGAGAAGAACAGATGTGTTCTTTTTTAATAAGCTGAGACATCCACCTTCTCCTGTTCAGAAGTAATTCTTGTCATGCTATGGACTCCAGGACTTACACAACCCAGCATCACCATCTGATCTTCAAGCTTTCAGATTTGGACTGAATTAAACCAGTGACTTTGCTAATGCTCCAATCTGCATATGACACACTATGGAGATTCTTACCCTCCACAATTGCAGTAGTTAACACCTAAGACTCTCTCTCTCTCTCTTCCCCCTCCCTCTCTCTCTTCCCCCTGTCTCCAGATGTTGATTTTCTGACTAATAAACTACATGCACTTAAAAATAATTATTAGTTTGCTTATTAACTTATTATAAACTATGAAAGTTAAAAGAAATAACAATGAGATGTTAAAAGAAGAAACATAATAGAATCATATAACTATGTACAAAGAATTTTACTCAGCAAGACAGTGGGTTAAATTTTAAATGAAAATAGATTCACTAATTGTGAATAATAGTCCATAAAATACTCAAACTACAATGAATAAATAACAGGTATAAAAATAGATGTAAATAACAACGATAGTCAACAAGAAATCTGCAAAAGAAAATCACGTGAAAATAACAGCAGAGTGGAGAGAAGAAAAACAAGCTGATAGAATAAAAGAAAATATTTTACCATATTTCATGGTACAATCTAGGTGATAATAAAACAATCACAAAACTACTCTGCAAAGAGTATAGCGTTAAAAACTTAAAAATACCATGTAAAGAGTTAATTATCTCCTCAAAAGTTAAGCAATTTAAAAAATGTGAATGCTATATTAGAACAAAGAATAGTGTACTGTATCATATCAAGATATGAAATGAAAATTAGTTGTGTTTCTATATTATCAATAGCAGATTTAAATATATAAAATCTTTGTATCTTGCCACAATTGCAGGAATGTACCTAGGAATAATATTTTAAAAATGGAAATAGTCCATGAGAAAATACTGCAACCACTTGATAGGCAATTCTTCAACTTACACACACATGTAGTCTTCATATCATAAAGACAATAACAATACAAGAAAAGAATCTAATTGTAGAAAAAAGCAAAGCTCTAATATTTGCTCATAAATATGAATATGTAGTTTGAGGGATTAAAAATTGAATGTGAAAAAAAATTACACTAGAAATGCAGGCATTAATATTTACCTAAAGTTAGGAAAAGATGTCTAAACAGAAGCAAAGATAATAATCTTATAAGTCATCTGTGTGTTCCATGAAAAATAAAGTGTTTAGCAAAGTGTACATACACAATTTGATCTACAACAAATCTGTAGAACAAGTGCTTCTTGGTTTATTAACATTAACATTTTTAAGAGTTAACTTTAGTGTATACTAAGCGCTTCCCTCAAATTACCAAAAAGTGAGCTCACATTCTCGCAGAACTTTCATGGTGTCAATATCTAATACAGTGGTATAGAGGTAGTTTTTGTTAATTGATTCTGGGAGCCACAATGAGTATCAAAAATGACAAGCACAGAACTCAACGAATTTTTGTGGTGGGAAAGGGTAGCAAGTCCGGAGGCAGTCAACTCTAGCCAGTTTTAGCTTTTGCAATGAGTAACCAACAAAGCATGAATTCCAGGACAACATTTTCAACATTTTCAAGCCAGTGAGTTTCAAAGCAGTCAAGCACCAAAGTGTGACAATATATGTACAATATTCTCTTTTCAAGGTTATGATTACATAGGGAGAAAAGTTTTCTCTGTATATCTTTGTCTGAATTTTGTTATGTACTAAAATTTCTCTAAAATATCAATTCTCTCAAAAATATCTTTGCTTTAAAAAACTTGATAGTTATTAAACTTAAGTGGTATATTAAGTATATAGTCAATTTTTTTATTTTATTTTAAAGAAAATAGGACAAAACAAAACAAAACAGAATGAAAAAAGCAAAAGAAAACAGTATAGAGTCAAACATAATATAGCATTTCAAAGGAGAACACTGCAAGCTATACAGGTTTTCAAAACATAACAACAGGAGATCAACAATGGTTACCCTAGTGTCTCTTGCTTTCTTCAAAATGGTTGTTCTTACATTTACAGACAATCAACTCAAACAAAACAAAGTAGTATAAAACCAGATAAAAGAGAATAATAATGTCACTATCGTGTTCATCTTTTGAAGTGACACTTTGTGTTTAGGTATGCACAGGGTTTTAGGCATTGGGCTCTTCGCTCCTAAACTATGAATGAATAAAACTGGTGGAGCATCCACTCCTGTGTAAATATTTTGGAGATCTAAAATTCATTCTTTCAATTCCTGGCAGGATTATTGCTGTTCACTGGCTTATCCCTATGTAGAAACATGTTCATTTCAGCTCTCTGAGAGTATGAAATTTGGTTTCTTCTAAGTATTTTTAACTTAAAAAATTAACCTGTCTAGGTTCATGCTGATTAATCTACAGATATATCTGTGGTACATTCAGGACGATGATTCTAAATCATTTTGTCTTAGTTTTCCCACAATGATGTCAATTCTGAAGTAACTATAACTTTCTCCATTGGTAAACAGTGGCTCTTCGCAGTTTATCATACCTTTATTTGGAAGTTAACATCTTTTGGCTTACTTAGGAAATTTCTCCCATATTAATCTTGTTATCATTGCTTCATAAATTATTTTAATATTTACTTTCATGTGTTTTTCATCGTAACTTTGTGCTGCATAACATAATATATTTGACAGTTTTTGCTTGCAGAAGAAATTTTTACGTCCAGGTAAATGGTAAATTAGCTGTGTTTGGCAAAATAATAAATTTGATTGCAATTTTGATTGCAATGGGCATGAATCAAAATGCAATTGGATGACAGTAGTAGAAGTTTCAATTCAAGTGAAAAAACATGAAAAAAATATATTTCCCATAGAAAGAAATCTGGGCTCCTTTGTGTATGAAGATAAATCCAGGTGCCCACAGCACCTACTGGCACTGCAGTTTCTTTTTTCTCCCCATCCTTCTCTCATTGTGCAGATTTACCCTGAACTCTATGCTCAGAAACTTGCTCCCTTCTGAGAATAACATATAGATATATTGGTCACAAAAACAGAAGAATAGTTTTCTACCATGTTCATCATTTTATAAGCCACAAAATAAGCAAATCAACAAAAAATGTCTACAGAGCCTCTGAATTCCCTTATAAATGTCTGATCACGTTAATGAGAAGAATCAGGTCAAGAGACTATACATAACTCATTTACTGACAGAGGAAATGGTATTAAAAAGCTGAGATGGATTGGATGAAATTCATGAAGACTTACTCTGGAGGTAGGGAGAGTGTCAATATTTGAAGAATTCTGGAGAGAGTGGACAAATTCGTGGATTGATCAAAAAAAAAACAGTGATATGGATTGACAGAGGAACAAGAATCTAAAAGTTTCTGCTAAAGTGCCTATTAAAAGTAAATATGGTAGTATTTTATTTTTGTCATTGGACCGACATTTCTATTTTAAGCATGTATTTATGCACACATGTGTTTATGTGTTAACAGAATATAAGCACCTTTTTGAGGAAGAGATTGAGGTCTCTTAGTCATATTGTCCCTCCTAATTGTAGCATAGTGTAGGCATACAGAGGTACTCCCACAGTATTATGAAATGTATAAATAATGCAAGATTTCATGTGCTGGCAAACACAATCTATAAGACAATGTAAAAGCAGATGAGTAATACAAGCCTTCAGTGGAGCAAAAGATTCTTACACTCAGTGGAGTAACCAACTTCTCTCAATCTCCACTAACAAAAACAAATTTCTAGTTGATTGATAATAGTTGTTTTTGTTCATGCCCTGAGCTAGATTAATATCTTTGATTATTTAGACAACATGGCTGACCAGCTGGGCTGCCTACCTTCTTTTTATTCCTTCCCCTTCTTTTTTTCGTTTCTTCTATTTCCTCATTTTTTTTCAACTTTGATTCCTCTCTTCTTCCCTGCTTGCTCATTTTTTCTTTCTCTCTCATTCTTCCTCTAATTTTGCCTCTCCCGTACTCTTTTCATTCTTTCTTTCTCCCTTCTCTCTTGTCCTTTTCTCCTTCTTTCTTCCTTTTCCTATTTCTCTCGTTCTCTGTTTCTCTCTCTTTCATTCTTGCTCTCTCTCTCTGCATTTTGCTCATGGCCAAAACACCAACATAGGCCTTGCTGATACGGGCATTCAGTAAGAATTATTGAACAAATCAACATAAAATAAAAGCAATGGCTTTGCAAAAAAGATAAAATTTTGTTATAAAATATTCAAATGACTTGATAGCAAATTTGTAAACTAATTTCGTCTGCTAACAAATTTTAACAAGAAATAGTCTAACCAAATCCACTCCTTATTAGAGAGAAGGACAGGAGAAGGGAAGAGTGTTTTTCAATCTTTTCTCAGAAGGTGTTCTATTGAGATATAGGAAAATGGATGCAGTGTGAGACCATGTTAAGTGAAATAACTCAGACACACAAGTTTCAATATTACGTGGTCTCCTCTATATGAAAAAATATATATGTATATTCTTATACATATATATTTTATAGATAGAAGAAAAAGAGAACAAAAAATATATTGTTTTCTAGAACTGCTAATGTATCTAAAAATGTACCTTGATTTGATACAGTTGTCTTATATGTTTTATACATTTCTAGACATATATATTGTATGTTTTATAATTTAGTTTATAAGGTTTTATATTACACATAAATGAATCTGGTGCTGGAAATATAAAAGGAAGTAGGGGGTAGGGGAAAAAGAATTGAAATGTGTTATGTACACAATCCTGGTTCTCTTGTTCATCTTGTAAGTATATAACCTGTGACAGTCATTTAGCCTGAGATTTCCTGTTATTAATAATGAAAAGATAAAAATTTACACAGTCTAATCAATCAATGTAAAGGCAGTATGCTAACTGCTAAATTAAAGGATTGTATTTCATTTTTCTCTGCACATATGGAAAATAAATGCAGGGATGAAAATAGATACTTTCATTAATCCTTGTGAATTCTGTCTCATTTCCAACCCTTGTAAAACAATATGAAAAGTAATATCTACATGGATACCAGAAAGGAATTCAGTCCTATCAATCTGAGAGAAGATTTCATACTTTTCCTTGTTTACATTAAGATTTTTTTTCATAATTTCACAGGCATGTTCATTTATTTTAGGTGGAATCCTTTTACAAATGTTTGATATTCAATTTTATAAATACTGAATCCTTATAAATAATTTAAATCTTTCTTTAAGTTATTCAGGCTTGTTTTTATCTACATTATTATTGATTGTGATTGAGAAAACTTGGTCACTTGGCTAAGCAGCTGAATGTGAAGGACATTTTATTCTATAGAAGGCTCTGGTTGGCCAGCCTTTGACCTTATTTATACCCCTGTTTGCTCATGTGAGTCATTACTACGACTCTTCGCTTAAAATTGTCACCATGTGCACATTGATTTGAACTCTGCAAACTGAAAAGGCAAAATACTGCAGGATTTGAACTAATCTGTTTCTTGGAATATAAAGTATCTGACTTATCATATAAGCTCAGATCTAGGGAAACATGATTCAGACAATACACATTCTTCTCATGCAGAGCACTAATTTTAAGAAGATTGAAAACACATAAGTTATATGATAAAAAGTCATGAAGGGAGGAGTGATAGAATAAATTAATAACTACCAGAATGATGCTGTGGTGTAGCTTATTGCTTAAATGTATATGCAAATCACAAATAAGAGAGAAATCTACACTTTAAAAGCACAGTTATTCATCTACTTGATTGCAGTGCCTTCTCAATATATCACTGAAATACTTCTGTGTTGTTGGTGAAGGAATATAATAATGATCAGAGAGTAATCTTACATGTGGATGTGGTACACATCAATACTGGCGTATGCAACTGACTTGACAATATGGGTAAACAATTTCTTTTATACAGTTTCAATTTCATTGTGATTCATCTTTTTTGAATGGCAATTTTGAAAAGTGATTAAAAGTATGGGCTTCAATTCTCAGTTGCCTTCTCTGAATATAAATTCTACAATCTCTGGATATTTGAGCTCCAGTGATTTTTAAAGTCTCCTTCCTCTGAAAATGGGGATCGTATTAATACTCCTTACAAACAGTTTAAGAGCAGTCCATTATCTAATTATAAAGA